>OVBJ01003441.1:0-12216 GCA_900406535.1 Noccaea bulbosa
CTGAAATTTTTCCGGTTTCAGTAATTTCGTTGTAGACCGTAGATGTAGACCACAGCTGTAGACCTCATTTTAAGTCTAACTGAACTAAAATTTTCTAATTAAATCGAAAAATTTAATTAAACCGAAAAAATTGTCTTCATATATATATAAAATTTAACCTAATTGTATCAGAAAGAAAATTTGGTTCTCTCTCTAAACATGTGCCTCCCTCTCCTCTCTCTCTCCTTGAACCTCCACTACCTCTTCGTTATTCCACCTNCCTCCTTCTCCACATATTAGATCTGAACCAGATCTGTTCTGTTACATAATTGTTAGAACATGTTGTTTTGTGTATTCTCTCATTTGTCATCTGTTTTCTCAGATCTACTATGAAATACTCTAGATCTAAAGTTTTGCTGATGTAAGTCTCTCCACTTCTTCTCCAACTTCAACTATTTCTCTTCTTATCAGCTCGTATTGTATTTTTCGGAGTTGAAATGAAGAATAAAGTTGATTAAAATAAAAAAAATCGGATTTTGTGGAATTTTGCAGGAAAGCTACAGATGAAATCAGCTCCTGCATCTTGTGGAAGAAAGCTCCGTTCACTACAAGAAAACATGCATTTGCAACGAAATTTTGCGTCGAATTTATTTCGTCGCAAAATAACATCGAATTTCCATCGCATTTACGACGACAAAGTAAGTCAATCCGTCGTTAATAGAGACTAAAATAAATCGTCGTAAAATCGTCGTAAAGTAGCGTCGAATTTACGACGAGTGAGCAATGTTTACATATTTCGTCGTAAATTCGTAGTAACGTTACGACGATTTAACGACAACATGTTTTCGAACGTAAATAACGTCGAATTAGCAAGGAAATAGAGTGGGGTCAAGATCCGTTGTTAAACCGTTGGTAAATAGCGACGTATTTACAACGGCTAAGTTAGGTATGCATATGAATTTAAACGTGTCTTAAAGATTTGTACCAGTATTTTAACAACAAACCATATCGATGCAATTTCGTTGTAAAATGACAAAGTCGTTGGAAAATCGTCGGAAATGTTGTTGCAATTTGGATGAGTAAATGACGGTACATTAACTAATTATTCTATTTGATTAATATATGGTTGCTATCGGTGATGATTCATATCCGCAGAGGTTCCAGGAAGTAATCAAAGGACCATTATGGAATGTCACAACTGCCCCTATATATTGTACATGTGGCTACGTGTTCCATATCTTCAGCTACGGGAAAAAAAAGGCTACGACGAATTATGGTATTTGTGTTAGGGGTGAGGTTGATTTTTATGGCAAATTTGAGTTTGAGTTTGTCCTTTTATAGGCAAATTTGAGTTGCAACCTACTTGGTTTTCTGTTGGTAAATCGTTGGTATTTACGTCAAATTTCCGACGTATTTGTCATTAACGCGTCGCTAATTCGTCGCCAAACGAAACCCTAAACCCTAAAAACAGCTTGTTACACACATTTTTCAAGTACCAACCAAACCAATCAATAAATGAAAACATATTTTATGTTTAATCTAAAGAAACATTAGTTTTAATGAATATATAGAAGATGAACTAAAGTTTCATACAGTAGAAGGTTTACTATATGTAATCTTAGAGGATTTCTTGTAATTCTAAATTTATTCCAAATGTTTTGTTTTCTTTTTGTCACTACAACTTATTTTCTATCTTTTAGTACACTTGTTATACCAATAGATTAACATCTAACAGTTTAGGGCAAGTTTAGGGTTTAGGGTTCACATTAACGACGAATTTGCGATGATTTGTCGTTAATGCTACGCGAAATCATGTTATTTAAAACGATTTCCTCGTTTGAAATCGAAAAGTTTACTAAGTAGGTCCCATCTTAGCGACGAATTAACGACGATTTGGGACAGGTCGTCGTTAGTTAGTAGTTAATTTACATTTATCTTTATTTTAACATTCGATCAGTTTAGAATTTTCTGAATAAATAATTAACGACGCATTAACTACGTTTTCTCGGGAGTCCTCGTTAAATCGTCAGAAATTAATGACGAATTCCCAACGGCCCGAAAAAATAGTAACATTTATTTTTCGCGTGCGGGAGTGGAATTTTTGCGAAAACATTTGCGACGAATTTGCGACGATACTTATCCCGAATTAGCGACGCATTAGTGACGAGAGGAGGAAGATGGAAGCGATATATATTATCCCGAATCGTCGCAAATTCGTCGCTAATTAGCGACGAATTTGCGACGATACTTATATATCGTCGCTAATGCGTCGCTAATTAGCGACGAATTTGCGATGATACTTATATATCGTCACTAATTCGTCGCTAATTAGCGACGAATTTGCGACGATTCGGGATAATATATATCGCTTCCATCTTCCTCCTCTCTTCCTCTCATCTTCGGCCGCCCGGCTATCTCCCTCTCATCCTCGAGGTGTAACCCTGTGACGTTAGTGAACAACTGGAACATAACACTTGCCTTCTCGTGCTGTCCTAAATATACGCTAAAAATCGCTGCCGCAATTGTCTGAGAGGATATGTTGACCTTCCTTGTATTCTGCGTAGTTTTCTACAAGGTTTAGACCTTCGAAGTACAATGCTTGCTGATTCTCCGCCGATATGCATCTCCTGAATATATTCCAAAACTTCCCAACGTACATTTCGATGGCATCTTGATTGTTGTGGAAGACCGGAATGACGTTGCAACTTCGGAGGACAGTGTGAGAGAAGACCATATCGTTAGTCCGGCGAGAAGCTCGAATGAAAGGCCTAGATCTTTGATAGACCCTCTTCCGACCAACTCTATGATTCGAGAAAGGATATCGTTTGGATATACCCATTTATTACTAACAATATCCCCTTATATTAGGTAGTAGTGAACGCTGACATTAATAGACTAAATCTAACCAAATCTACTTATATGACGTTTGGTGGTTGGGGAGACGAGTGAACATAAATGCTAACTGAGGGCTTACTCACAACGTAATGGAAACCCCAAGTAGACCCTAAACATAACATGACACGCAAAACAAATGCTCTGAACAATGAAGGCCCACTAGCGCAGCCCATTAAGGTCCCCAACAAAATTCCCCAAAAGCTAGGGTTTACCAACATCCCCGCAGTCAGAGGTGAATCAGAGGCAAGATTCAACGACCCTGCCTACGTGGAACAGGGATTCTTGGTAAGTCCCCGTCGACTGTTAAGCGGAATCCTTTTATATTTTTCCGTGGGAGAATTGATATGGTTATCCGTGTCCTTTGTTTAACTCGCATTTATTTGTTTAAAGCACATTTACGGATAACTACGATGGACGATTGGTACGACCTTGACCACTACAAAACAAAGAAGGACCTGGAGCATATTGAAAGGGTTAGTTTGTTGAGAGAATTCGGCGTTGGATTAATGCTGTGGTGTCTTTGTGACGATTCTCTGAAGGAGCAATTATATGAAGGGGAGAAATACTAGATGTGCGAGAAGTACAAGGTTTGAAATCGTAGTTACCCTGTGTTTTGGCTTATAAGTCACATACTGGATTGCAACTAACCGTATGGCTTCTTCTTCAAATTTCTCCTTTACAACTCAGTTTGACTGCTTCCTCCATTACCAGGTACGGTGGAATACTGCCGTTACAGAGGACATCGAAAGGCTGAAGGAGAAGAACGAAGAGCCGGACAAACAAATGAGAGAGTTACGATTTGAGCTTGACCAGACCAATAGGAGGATGCGAGAAGAGATAGAGACAAATACTAAAGAGGTTGGAGAAGTGTACGATTTACTTAGGCAAATGGCTTGCGGTTGCGAGGGGTGCAAGGATACTGTCGAGACTGCTTTGCATATGAATATGTAATTTCAAGGTTCTGGCCTATTAATTCACCAAGACACTTTTTTCAGCATGTTATGTTTATGTTATGGGATTTTGTGGATGTTGCGTAATATAATGGTTCGGGAACTTTTGGGAAATGTGTGTGTGTATTAATAATGTATGTGATCTCTTCTCTTCTTAATGCAATCGTTTGTAAACAAGGAAGAATTTCCCAAAAGTTCTAAGAATTCCCTTATATTATCTGCTAAGTTAATATAAAAATAATTAACACTTGACATACTAATAAGAATTGAAATCAAACTTAAGTGCAAATATCTTCACAAAAATAGATATAATTTACAAATACGAAAGTCTGGAAAACATAGTTTATACATTACAAGAGAATGGGAGTTGGTAGAATGTGAGTAGTTAAGGCTGCTTAGTTGTCGAACTAGCCCACGAATCCGCCACCTCCGACATAGCCATTTTTGTTTCAGCCCTGCACACAAGTGTCGAAAGGCGAACATTGTTAACATTTGCCGAGAATCCTAGTCAATTTTGAAAGCTTTTTGTTATCTGACCTGCGTACCATTGCGTCAGCATCCACATCGGGTATCTTCGGATCGAACGAGACCCCTTATACTTACTTCTGGACTGGAAGACCCTCCACTCGCTTAGTAGACACCTCACCACAGGGCCATGTGGGAGACTCCACTGGTAGGAGAATTGATGAGCCACATCCCCATACGCATACAGTACAGTTCGACTTCCCTGATATGCTGTTTAAGAAACTCATTTCCTTGTTTGGGTCGAATTATGGCAATATAGAAACAAAATTAGAAGCGTAAATGAACCTCTCGTTTTGGAGGGTGAACGGAATGGATCGCTCCGCGTTGGCGCTATTTACCGGAGGAGAAAGCGCCCAACAGTGTGGACAGTCCTGATCAGATCTGCGGTTCACACATACGGATAGTCCCAAATCAGTTATTTCTAGTCAGAATCAGAGATACTGTGCTTTTATATACCAATTCATATTACCATTCTTTTACCTATAAGGTACGAAGTATCGAACAACCCGGAAATGACATCCTCGAACGGCGTGACGACGAAGAAATGGCTGTCCGGTAACGATGGAATCGGAGTTACTATCGCGTCAGAGGGCAGGACGAGCATGTACCTCTGGGGTGAGCAGAAATGGTTCCAGTCTCTCCAGTTTAAGTTGGAGACGACGGCGCCGCTGGTTTGTTCCCACGCTCCTCGGGAAGAGCCTGAAAACAGTCATAAGCATGGCTATTAACACTTGCATGTATCTCCGTTCCCTGAGATATAGTAAAATTTAGCAGAACACATCAGCATGACCTACAATTTTCGACACATGAGAAGGATAAACAGAACGGGATAGTTACTAACTTCCTCGTCGACCAGAATGAAATCCAGCGTCGGCATAAAGAACGAGTCGTGTCCCCCAACCCTCTGGAAAACCTTTACTTTGATGGTAACCGGTTTTCGATTAACGGAGGGGGAAATCAGAGATGCTAGTTTGGAATACATAATCGAAACGGTTCCTTTTTTTCTTTTTTTTTGGTTTAAGAAATGAGGGAAGACGAAAGAGCGAAGACTTAAACTAAAGATAGAGGAAGCTCAAAAGGTGCGTAAGTGGTTGCGTCATTTTAGAGAGAGCAGTTACTGATGTCTTTAATGGGTAACAGTTGTGTTTTTACATTCATCATTGCTATTGTAGAGTCTGCTGGCATCAGTTATGTTAGACCCACGTGTAAGATGGTTCACGATTTTAAATCATTTTTTACTTTATGTTTCAATTTGACTAGAAACAACAACGCGTAGTGGACGGTTGTCCGGTATCCATCAAATCTGTTTATTTATTAGAAAATTGGAGACAGATAGTTATGAAAATCTTTGAACTAATTCAACTCAAACTCAAACCTACGTGATTAACTCATATCACACACCAACCATTAATATACTGTTCCTTTGTTAACAACATCAGAATTTCCAATAAACTCCTCGTAGCAGTCCCGAAACTCGTTGGAATTCACGGATTGAGAACCTGAATGGCTTCCTTCCAAACACTGATCACAACTCGTATTTCTTCCTCGTTATCAACTGCCTCGAGAGTATTGAGTGAATGAGTTTCCCAGAGTTATGACATCTTACAACAGACAACATGAAAAGCTGTCTAAACTGGGCTCCGAGAAGAGTTTCCAGGGCGTCTGTTCCAGCCAATGCCTCCGCCACGCTCCCAATGACGTGGGCTTTCGAATATATGTTCAGCCTCGTTGGCTCTGGATAGCAATCCAGAGCGAATAACCTGGATGGGAGTTTATCCTCCACACTCCATTCCAGGACATCGTTCAATCCAGTGGATTTGGTTCTTGCGATGACATTTACATTTCCAAATTTTGCCTTCAAAACTTCAATCAAACAATTATGCAATTTCGAATTGTCCGAACATCAATTAAAATCCCCCACATTAGAAATCTAGATAACCTAGTTATCAATTCAAATCGCCATAATTCTTCCATCAACATCAGCAATTAACTATATTTCAACATGTCTCAAATCAAGGGTGATTTAGCATTGCAATTAGGGAAATTTGGGAGAAGCACTTACTTTCCCCGTAATCCACCGCCGCCAGATTCGTCGATGTTGACAGAACGTCCTCTTCGTTCTCCGCACTTCTCAATCGACGGCACTTTTTGGTTTATATCAATCGGCTCCTTCAATTTATCTTTTCCTCGCTTGCCGGTGCCACTGGATCTTCGTTCGACCATTTCACAATACAATTCGTTCTGTGTTTTTAAAGTTTCGAAAACTATCCGCTACATGACTCGTCTTTTTACAAGTTATGTCTCTGTAACACGACGGAGTTACTTTCAAATTTTCTGTCATTTTTCCTTTTTCATTTACTCTAAACTCCAGCCCATTTCAATCTGTTAATTGCGATTAAGTGCCAAAACCGTATTGTTGAATCACGACTCATCAGCCAACGAGGAATTCACCACCAGGTCACTCCAGTGGCATTAAACATAATTTTGTAGTATCAACCAGATTCTCTATGAATTTTCCCTGACAGGGTCTACATAAATTGTCTCTTCTCCCAATTTAAAATTTGATTGTGCCTGATTTTATAATTAAAAACTAAAAAACGTCATAGTTAAAAATCCCTAATATTTTTGGAGTTAGCTTTATGTATTTAATATCGGGATGTTAACAGTTTCCAACTTTGGCCTTTTCGATTTTGATATATGGCTTTTTCCCTCCCATTCATTATACAGTTCACGCCTCTTTTATTTATCTCATTTATTAAATACAAATGAAGAAAATAAAAAATATAAAAATCACCCAAAAAGAAAATGAGAGAGAGAAGAAGAAACTTCAACGGTCAGGATCAATGGCTGCCGCCGCCGCGGAATTACCGTCGGCGAAGAGAAGAAAAACAGTTGCCTTAATCGAAGGACTTCCCGATCACATATCAGAGATCTGCCTTTCCCTCGTCCCCCGGCCATCGCTACTCGCCGCCGTTTGTACACGGTGGCGCCATCTCCTTTACTCTCCGGAGTTTCCTCCGTTTTCGTCTCTCTACGCGCTTTTCGTTGATTCAAGTTCGGATCCGGCTCCAGGTCACGGTGGGGTCAACCCGTCCATCCGGTTTATGTGTTTCGACCCGGTTTTTTCGAAATGGGATCCGCTTCCTCCACCCGACCCACCTCTTCACCGGATTGTATACCGCCATCCGTCGTTTATTTCCTTTAATTTACCAATTCAGTGCGTCTCCGTCGCCGGAAAACTCGTTCTCGTCGCCGGGAGTAACCAAGAACTCTCTCCGGCTATCTCGCACCCTCTAGTTTTCGATCCGATCTCGTCAACCTGGACCTTTGGTCCACCAATTGGATTTCCGAGACGGTGGTGCGCAACCGGAGCTTGCGGTGGAGTTATTTACATCGCGAGTGGGATGGGTTCGCAATTCTCGTCGACGGTCGCGAAATCGATCGAGAAATTAGATCTCACAGATCAAAATCGCAATGACCGGCGGCTTAATTGGGAGAAAATGAGAGAGATGAGAGACATACGGTTTAGCCGGGAAGCCATAGACGCAGTTGGGTGGCGAAGGAAGCTTCTAATGGTGAACGTAAAAGGCGACGCGATTAAAGAAGGAGCTATATACGACGTCGTTATGGACGACTGGGAATCGATGCCGGAGGAGATGCTCGTTGGGTGGAGAGGTCCAGTGGCGGCGATGGATGAGGAGACGCTTTATTCGGTGGATGAAACGAAAGGAACAGTGAGAAAGTACGATGAGGAGAGGAGAGATTGGAGAGAAGTTACGGTGGTGGAAGATGGAGAGGAGATGCTTAAAGGAGCTCAGCAAGTTACAGCAGTCGCCGGTAAACTCTGTGTCGTTACTGTTGATGGAAGAATTGTCGTGGTGGATGTTGTGGCGGAGCCGGCGAAGATTTGGACCGTCAAGATCCCTGAAGGGCTTGAACCGGTTTCGGTTCACGTATTACCAAGAATGAGCCGACCGGATATTTCCTGACGTGGTTTGTTTAAATTATTTATTTTTTCTTACTCTAAATGGAACTCTTCTTTTTGTTTTGAGAAATTTACTCTTCTCTAAACGGAACTCTTCTTTTGTTTTTCTCCTGTGGAAAAGTGTTATCTTGTCGTTATTTTTAATACCTTCAAATCAAAAGCTTACGTAAGAATTAGTTTTTTTTTTTACTGTGCATCTAGCTTTTTATAACTTTCGGCTAGTTCTGGATAAATGGAGTGTGTCCCTCTATTGTTATTTTTTTTGTTTTTTTTTTTTTTTCTAAAAAGAGTCTCGCTCCACTTTTGAAGCTACATACTCTCTCTTCTTTTATAGTTGATATTTTTTAAAAACATATATGCGATTATTTAGATATATTAAACTCAAAACACTTTTACATACATACAAAATAATTATAAATACAACTGAAGGAACGGAAGGAGTATAAATTATAATCAGTTTTGCTACGATATATTGATATTAGAAAATACTCTCTTTATCCCATTTTATAAGCTGCCTAGATAAATATAGCTTAAAAAAATGGATGTAATTATATCCAGATACATGTACTTTTTCAAGCTACATTATCCTAGACAGCTTATAAAATGAGATAGAGGGAGTACGATATAACGTGATGTGTAAAATAACTATCCCTTATTTGAAAGAATATAGAGCTTAAATTTATAGTAAGACTGTGTTCAAAAAATCGCCGATTTAACCAAGTAATCGGTCAAAAAAACGTTCGACGGCAAGCCACCGTGGGGATTAATCAAAATCGGAGTTACTTTTTGGTCAAATGACTTTTGACCGATTTCAACGATTTCTGACAAAAATCCCCGTCTAATCTGAAAAATAATTGCCAATTTTTGCTTTAATTTGGACCCTTGTTTATCTATTGGCTTGATATAATCTGTTGCTGCTGATAAAATCAGTGTATGTTGTCCCAAATTGGGGTCAGAATTAGGAGTCGGATTCTACTGAAGAGGATTCTGAATCATCCCCGACGGTTGGAGGTGCACGTCGATGTTCGACGGGAATCTGACATGGCCGCTTGTTGCTGCTGCTTCTGCAATTGTTGCAATAGAAGCATATGTCGTTGTCCGTGTTGTTGTTGCTGCTGCTGGGGATGATTCCTTTGTCTCCTCCATTTTTTTCTCTGGGATATTCTCTCCTGTAAATGTTCTTCGTCGTGATTAATGGTGGTTTAGGCACATGGTTTTATTGGGCCGACATAATTGAGGTTTTCGGTAATGAAGGTCCATGAACTTTTATGTTTGATACGATATTTTTTCTACATCTTCATTTAAAATATTGAAGAAATTAAGTAATTGGAGTAACAATAAGTATTAATCTTGAGTAAAAATTATATACATGAAGTAATAATAGGCTATTCTTTGGTCTTTATTGTGAGTCAAACTATTTTTTTTGGTTTTTGTAGTAGATATAAACTGGAAAAAATATTTATCTACTCTTTTAGAATATGAATATCATATTTATATATGAAAATATTTTTAAAATATATATAAAATATGTTAAAATTTCCGTTCCGATTAATCCCTTATTTAATTCCGATTTTTTAAAAATCGCTAATCCCAACTCGATCGTCCGATTAACGATTACCGATTTTTTGAACACAGTAGATATATAGGTCAATTCATTCATTATCGGTAGCTTTTTAAGTTAAAAGTATATGAAGATGAGATTTCTCGTGATCATTCCACCTTTCGTTTGTTATATTTCGTGGAGATCGATGGTACAACGCTAAAAGATTATTCACCAACTTGCAGGAAACAGGAGTAAGCCACGTCACAAATTTATTCGACAAACTCAGATATACACAAACAATACAACAATAGTAATCACCTACTCTGCTACTCATCATCACTTATACATGCATGCATTATATATGCTATGTGTAACTTTTTTTTTGTTTTGTTTTTCAGTTGCATCTTGGACTTGTCCAGATTCTGTTGTGGGTGTTGCTTGGTGCTTGGATAATATATGGCTTGAATAGATTGATTTCAATTGGGTAAGACCAAATTTTGGAAAAGCTCTATATGTGAGTTTCAAGTACTTAATTATGTGAAAAAATCCTAAATTTCCTCAAGTATATGAAAACAATATATGTAGATAATGAAAGGTTTAAGGAGAAATTTTAAAAATACATATTTTGAGATGTCAATTTTCAAACTACGTCTTTAAAGTGATTAAACTTGAAGTTTTAAATTTAAACCATAAACCCAAAATCTACATCCTAATTAAGAATTAATGAACTCAAACTTATAAACTAAAATTAAATAGTATAATTTTAAAAATTGCTACACTAAAAATGTATTTTTGAAAATTTAGACCTTAAAAATGTATTTCTTAACATTTCTTAAGGTTTAACAAGTTTGGTTGGGTTTTAAATGATCTGGTCTATTGAGCCATTGAGAGACATTTTCATGTTATTTAAATAACATTGACAAGAAATAAAGGGCCATTGTCTTTTTATTTTCTTTTTCAATTCATGTGTTGTACTATGGATTTTGTGCAAAAAAACCCCAAACTATATTATTTTTGCAAGAAATGCAAGTTAAATCATCCACTTTTAAAGCCACATACAAAATAAGCCTTTAAGTTATATCAATAACATCATCTAAAAAACATCGTTTTAAATAGGCATGAGACTTCGGGTTTCGGCTCGGGTTCAGGTCGAGTTTTTCGGGGTTTAGGTCGAATTTTTTGGGTTTCAGGTTTTCGGATTTAAAGATATAGAAACCGTTCGGGTTTTTTAAAGTTTCGGTACAGATTCAGATTTTTTGGGTTCGGTTCGGGTTTTTTCGGGTTTTTTAAAGTTTTTTTTTTTGAAATTTTTGGGTTTGAGATATAAAAACCGTTTGGATTTTAAAAATTTCAATTTGGGTTCGATTCGAGTATTTTCGGACGGGTTCGGGTTCGGGTAAAAGTCGCAGGCCTAATTTTAAATGTAAGGAAACTAAATGTAAACCTGAACCAAATCCAAACCGAAATTTCGAAAAATCCAAACGGTTTTTATATCTCAAACCCGAAAAACTCGAAAAAAACTTTAAAAAACTCCAAAAATCCCAAACCGAACCTGAAAAATCCGAACCGAACCCGAACCGAAACTTTAAAAAATCCGAACGGTTTCTATATCTTTAAATCCGAAAAACTGAAGTCCGAAAAACTAAACCCGAACTGAAATCCGAAGTCTCAGACCTATTTAAAACGCTATTATTTTTTTGATGATGTCATCTATATAACTTGGAGGCTTATTTTGAGTGTGACTTTAAAGGTGGATGGTTTGATTTGCATTTTTTAAGGTGAAGGTTTTTTTTTGTAAAAATAATATAATTTGAGATTTGTTTTTGGGCTGTTTTCAAAAGTAATACAAAATTTGAAGTCAAATGCAAAACTAGTACCCTCTTTTTTTCTTCCTTCTTTATCCTCACCATATTTGTGATAATAACAAAAATGCCATTACTTTCGGTCTTGAAGTCTAACCGTGAAGTCTAATACAAAAATAAAAGGTTCAAAGAAACCTCATCTTCTTCATTTATTCACGATAATGCCATCACCATCAATTCGTCCAACAACCATTCTGAATCGAAATCAAGTTTTGAATGCATGATTTACTCTTCAAACATATATACAAACTCATTATATCATCTCATAAACTGGTCTTCTTCAATTTCTTCTCCATTCTCACCCCAAGAACACATATTTTCATATTTTCAAAGTTTTTGTTCTTAGATCTTTGAATTTTTGGTGTGGGAGATAATAATAATGGTTGGAGAAGTTTTCTGAAGCTCTAAATCGAAATTCTAGGTTGCCAACAAAACTTCAGATCACGGCAAGGTAAAATTCCGGTAGATCTGAGTGAA
>OVBJ01003442.1:0-12215 GCA_900406535.1 Noccaea bulbosa
AGGAGTGTGTGCGGCCTTTTCTGTGTCTGCTCTATGCTTATCTGTGGCTATCGGATTTTCGTTGCGACGTTGGTCGTTGCTTTTGAGGCGAGCCTCGGAGGGTCCGTGGTCGACCTCTATGACGCCTGTGTTGAAAAGATCGACGAGTTTCTCTACCAGATGTTGGCATGTTTCGGTTGAATGACTGGTTCTGTTGTGAATGGTCATCTTCGTAAGGTAGTCCTTTCTTATTCGGGAGAGTTGGGTTGCCACGGTTCCATTGATACGGTGACTTGGATGCCGAGGCCAGGGGCTTTTGGACCACGTAAGACGTCGGTCTACCGGTTTTTGGTTTCACCTCGGCTTTCGTCTCGAGTTTCGTGGCTGTGGTCTTTGCGGGTCCATACTTCTGGTCGTTGAAGCTAGTGTTCTCTTCCAGAATGATGTAATTATGGGCTCTGTGAAGAGCTTCTTATAGCGTGTTAGGAGAGTGGAGCGGCAGGTCCTGCGAAAACTTCGACCGATACCAGACGCCGCACTCTAGCGCTTTTAGCTTAAGGTCGTCGGCCACTTCTGAGTGATCGGCGAGGGATGCTTTGAATTGATCCATGTACTTGCGAAGGGTTTTGTCTTTTCCCTACTCCATGGTGAAGAGATCGAGGTTGCTCTTGTCATGAGCATGGAATAATGTTGGAGGAACTTCCTCGTCAGGTCTTTAAAGCTGTCGATTGATCCGCTCGGCAGATTAGTGAACCAAGTGAGAGCCAACTTCGTCATGTGCTCAGAGAAAACATGACAAAGGTTCGCGTCTTATTCGAGGTCGGTGGCGTATGTTTGTCGCTTCATAGCGAATTTGAAAGTCAAGAGCCAATTACTAGGATTCTCGGTTCTGTTGTAATAAGGCAATCGGAGGTTGGCCTGCTCCTTCAGCGGAATGGCGTTGAGCCGGGGGGTGAAGGGACTGCTATCTGTTATGGCGATAGCGTTCTCAATCTCCGGCGTCGGTTGATCTTGCTGATCAACGCGCGAAGCCAGGAGCTTGAGCTCTTGCCGAAGCCGAATTAACTCATTGTTGACGGGTTCGGGTAAGGTTTTGGTACTGTCGGTTGCGGTGATGGGATGAAGGGGAGTCGCTCCTGGCGCCAAGGTTTGACTGGTTGGGATATCCGGGAAGTGCAGCTGTTGTCTGATGGCGGCCGGAGTCAGTCGCTCCTGGAAGGATTGTTGCACAGATCGGATCTCGTTGATATGTGTGGTAACTCCTTTGGTGATTCGTTTCATGGCTCGGCAAGCGCCGCGTATAGGTCGGCTGCGGTGATCGGGGCTGCGGTTTCTGCTGCTCTCGCAGCTGGGGGTGGCGTGTTCTCTCTGTTGTGGGGGTTGTTGGGATCCCCGTCGTTGAGGAATTCGTTGGCAGTTTCGTCGTTGTCTTCGAAAGTTGTGGACATCTTTCTTCGAGCTTTGATCGAGTTTTCGATGGATATTTATTCTCTAGTCCCCATAGACGGCGCCAATTGTATGATCCGAGACTCACACAACATAATTATAGTAATTTAGGTTTAGGGTTCGAGAGAATCAACTTTTATTGATCAAGTCAAAGCTCAAATAAGTACAAAAGAAAGGTGCCGAAGTGGCTTTAGGTTAAGAACAACAAAGTGAACAATCGCTCTAGTTCTCTCCGGAAGTCGTTGTGTGTCAGACCTCTCGAATAGTTATGAGGAGCCCTCCTTATATAGATGATTGTAAGTCGGCCTCTCCTTCACTCTCATTCCTTGTAGGTTTAGGAAATCTTCCTCTTTGTTGTTATCTTTTCCTCTTTCTTCGGCATTCTTCCTTATCCTTTGAGCTTTTCATTTTCTCTCAGTCGGTGAAGCGACGGGGCTTTACTCTAGCGATCTGTTCTTTCATGTGGGAAGCGCCATAATAGGAATGTGCTCATTCTAGCCCATACACTATGTCAACAAAGTGCACTTACCTTTACGGTCAAAGGCCTATAGGTAACTCTAGAGTTAAGCATGCTTGGGCTGGAGTAGTGAAAGGATGGGTAACCTTCCGGGAAGTCCTCTGCGGAACTGTGTAAGTGAGGACAAAACACGGGAAAATATCGGGTGTTGATTGCGGGGACAGTAAACAAATCTCTCGAGCCTTTAAAAAAAAGCGCACCGGCCGTCAGACAGGACTGGAGCCCATGGGCCGAGAGAGGGTGTGGGTGACTCACCAGGATGAGCGGTCGGGGCATTATAGGAGGACCGTCTTACTATGTATTTATGAAATACTTACCTATCTTTTTTTTCCCATGTGATGTATGTAAAAAAAATGTATGATCGCAGAATCAAAGCCGTTGATGAAAATGCTAGGCTGTTAGTGATTTAATTATTTTTAGTGCAACCTGATGTCTAGTTGCTAGACTTTTATTATTCTAGAATTGATTATTGGTTGAATTGATTATTTATTGGTCTAATTATTTACTGAATTATTGTTTAAGACTTCTGCATTATTTATGTTAGCGTTGAGAGTTAATAATTAAAAAAAAAAATATTTTGGGCTATTTAGAAAAGGAAAAACAATTTGGTTGTTTCAGTATCGATGAATGAATGAAGCAATAGAGATGTAACATAGAGAAACGTATATATCACTTTGGTTGTTTCATGGCATGCCCAACTTGCTCTAACTATAAACCGTTGAAATTGTATTATTTGTATTCTTTTATATCAGTGTGTGTCAATGAATGAATGAAGCAGTAGAGATGTAACATACAGAAACGTATATATTTCTCTGGCATGATATGCTCAACTTGCTCTAACTATAGCCGTTGAAATTGTATTATATTCATTTATATCAAGACAGATTGATTATATTTTGTAAGTATCTGCGTGTATAATACAAGAGTATGGTTATCGGCACGTTTTGCTAATATGGTAATATGGGGTAATCGGAGGATGAAAAGGGATTGTGATTGAATAGTGATTTATAGGGTTGAAAGATTTCACGTGTCTTGCGACTGGGTCTACCAATATATATATATATTTTTTATTTTTTTACATGTTAACTGGTTGACAATATATCCTGATTTCACGTGTCGTATATGCAAAAAAAAAAAACAAATTATGTATTCAATTCTGGCATACTTTGATTTGTTTATGAAACATGTTTTTAATCTGTGATTAAAAATTACTTCATTTCTAAGGATTTATAGAATTCTATTGAACATACATTGAATCTAAACCATTCATCCCTTATTCCCTTTTAGTCATTTGGTAGCTTTGTCTCCAAACTTCATCTCCTTCCCTTGTTCAATCTTTAATCAAGGTGAGTGCGTAACTGCAGACCCGTGATTCTAAATCTGTGTTGTTGATTGTTGAAGATCGAGTTTTTGATGACTTTTTTGTGAGTTTATGTGTTGATTCGAGTTGATTTATGTGTGGAATCATGTGTGGCTTGATTTTGAGTTTAATTCTGTGTTTTTTAGTGTGATTTCATAGCGTTCAGAATTGTTCCGTCGAATAGGTCAATTCGGGTAAATGGTTTAATCTGAATGAAGTGGTTATTGGAATTGGTTTAATTAATTATTTTGATTTAATTATTAATTAGTATTATTATTTAATTTTAGAAATTATTTAATAATTATTTGAAGATGATTTAAATATGGGGAAATTATTTTAAAATTGTGAAAATTATTTAAAACATTTTAATTGTCTAGAAATTGCGTAAATGGCCTGTACACATGATGAATATCTCACTGAGTATTTATGATAATACTCACATTTCTCTTTTTACCATGTGATACAGGTAAAGAAAAAATGTGGTCGCGGAATCGAGTCCGAGGGAGAGGATGATATGATTTACTGTTTTATTATTTGAATTCGTTTAAGTTGTTAGACTTAATTGTTTTATGTTCTTTGCTTCTGCTGAGTTATTGTTGAATTGATTTATTTATTTATTTAATGGTTTAAGACTTCTGCTATAATTGTTTAAGTTAAAAAAAAAAAAGCGTTGGTTGTTTCATTTTGGTATCAGAGCCTAGACGGTTTTAGGACATGCTAGGTTGATTGTTTAGTATCATCTTCTTCGGGCTTCAGGGGATTCCGTACTGAGTAGTTGTGTGTTGTTATGTTTTTGTGTTTAATATCTCACCTCTTTTTCGTGTTTAGTGAGATGAACGGAGCTGCTAGAGGTTGTGGTAGAGGTCGTGGTAGAGGTCGAGGTAGAGGCCGTGGCAGGGTCCGTGGTAGGGTCCGTGGCAGAGACCGTGGTCGTGGAGCGCAGGCGGAGTCAGACGAGAGTGCTGTGCCGAGTGTGGTGACTGCGTCGGTGATCCAGTCAGTTCTTTTGGCGGGTGAGACCAGTGTAAGTGCTGGTTTGGGCGCGGGAGTCTGGGCGGGTCCTGGTGCGGGTGCTGCTCCAGCTCAGGGTCTAGGTGACCAGTTTATGGGGATCCTTCCACAGATTTTGGCACATCTTCCGCAGGCGGTTCCAGAGCAGGCGTCAGGTGTTCCTCCGGTGGCCGGTGTAACATCCGTGAACCGGAAATGTTGTTTTGAAAGTGGTGTTGGACGATGCTAGGGGTTCGGGAGTAGTTTTGCACATGCTCTTAGAGGTGTAAATTGAGGACTGGTTGTACATATTTTTGTTTGATTGTTATAGAATCGGTCTAAGGTTCAAGCATCACGAAGAAATTGTGTAAAATCACTTCTGAACAACTAGTGTCGATCGACACCGAAGAGAGTGTTGATCAACACCGAAGGGAGTGTCGATCGACACCGGTTACTGAAATCGATTCTCGGTTTAGTTCGATTGACGTGATGAGGTGTCGTTTTGGTCGAGTGGTGTCTACCGACACCAAGGAGTGGTGTTGATCGACACCGGCTTCAGGAAAATCGACCGGTTCGATTCAAGTCGCCTAGTTTTGGTCCCGTTAAGGGTTTGGAAGCCCTAAGTCTCGAATAAAATTACTGTAGCCACGTGAGAGGCACAGTTTTGGAGAAGGCTTGTTGCAGAGAGAAAGAGGAGGCGATTTCGGAGAGGAATCCAAGTTTCCGAGCTAGATCTGTTGCTGTTCTTCCTTGTTCATCTCCCTTTGCTCTTTCCAATCGTTTCTAAGGTGAGTGTGTGACTGTGGGTCCATTTATCACCAGAAATTTCTTGAAGTTTTGAGTTGATGTTGTGTTCTTGAGTTGTTCATGTTAAAATTGATGTTTTAATCACTATTTATGCTTTGAAAACCCGTGATTGTATGTTTATTGTGAATCGTGTATTGTTTCGTTGTTGTTGGTTTCGCTTTGTCGGGGGAGTGTCGAGCGATATCATCCTTGGTGTCGGTCGACAGTGAGGGACAGTTTCAAGCGACACCCTTTGTGGTGTCGGTAGACACTGATCAAGGCGTCGACCGACACCGGTGGGGGTGTCGATCGACACTGTTGTTTCTTCTGCGAGTTGTGCTGTTTTGTTGAGTATTGTTGCTGTTATTGTTTGATGTACTGTCTGGTGGTTGACCTACATGGCCTGTAGGCAGGATGATCCACTCACTAAGTATTTTTGATAATACTTACGCATCTCTATTCCAATGTGATGCAGGTAACAGGAATGTTCCGCTGCGGAATGAGACCGAGAGACGAGGAGGATGATAGGATATTGTTTATGCTTATTTTGTTATGGCTAGCAAACCGTCAATTTTAGGTTGTTAGTTTTATTTTAATAATAATGGAAACCCGGTGTTTAGGTTGCTTGATTTCATTCATGTTATTGGATTTATTGTTGAACTGATTCTTTGATTATTTATTTATTGATTTGTTTCGACAATTTCTGCATTGATAATTAAGTAATTAATTTTTTTTTAAAAAGCTTGGTTGTTTCAGCCGGGGCACAGCAGGGTGCCGGCTCTGTTGGGCAGCATGCAGTTGTGGGGAATCCACCTTATCTTGAGATGATGAGGGAGATGCAGAGGATTCTTTCTTTGAGGGCGGTTTTGGTCCAGAGCAGGCTGACGAGTGGAGATCAATACTGGAGCGGAATTTCCAGTTGATCAGGTGTCCACTGGAGTACTATGTGAAGATAGCTATCCACTATCTGAGTGGTGATGCACATTTGTGGTGGTGGACCATTGCGGGGAAGAGAGTAGTCTGTACTTGGGGTGACTTCATGATGGAATTTGACGGCCAGTACTTTCCGCAGGAGGCTCGGGATTGGTTTCTGATGCGGTTCACTTCCTTAACTCAGGGTGACCGTTTGGTATGCGAGTACGCTGCAGAGTTTAGCAGACTGGTGGTGCATGCCGGTCTTGGCGCAGGTGGTGAGCGCGAGATACTCCATAGGTTCCTTCAGGGGCTTTGTTCCAGTATCAGGTAGCAGTGTCGAGGTCGTGCGTACGTTTCGAGGATGGATTTAGTGGAGTTGGCGGCCTTGATTGAGGAGGATCAGCGCGAGTAGGTTGGTCTTGTGGTGGTGCCATCTGCAGTTTCTCCTGTTATCCAGCCTCAGAGTCAGGAGCAGCAGCAGCAGCAGCGCCGAGGTTTCGGTTCTGGTTCTGGCAAGGGCGGCAAGCCTGCGCAGGGCCAGAAGAATAGTCGGAAGGAGGCTTCGGGAGTTAGCCGTTTCCTGCGTAGTGCGTGTTACGGGTGTGGGAGCATGGAGCACCGTGTGTCTAGCTGTCCCAAGAAGGAGGTGCCTTGGGATACTAGAGTGTGTTTCCAGTCTGGAGAGCCGGGACATCTCAGGCCGAGGTGTCCCAAGTTGCAGGGCTTGACGGTTCCAGCAGTTCAGCCATTAGCGGCTCGACCAGTGACCCTGATCGATCGCGGCAGTGCAGACAGCGGTTCAGATTGGTGCTGCGCGGCGAGGATAATCTTCGGTGGAGATGGGCCAGACGAGTTAGGCCAGGCAGATCACATGTAAACTTATCGACTCAGACTTCGTAATTTTCTTAAATGTTTAAATTGTGGTTATTGTTGTTCTCGATATTTTGACTGTGATAGGATTATCGAGGTCTCACAGTTTTGAGTGTGTAGGGACCTTGCTAGTGGGTGGTTTAGAGTCCCACGTTTTGTTCGATTCTGGAGCATCTAACTGCTTCATTACTCCGGAGTGTGCCCAGAGTAGAGGTATCCAGAGCAGCGCAGGTGAGCGTTCAGGCATGGTCAAGGTGGCTGGAGGCGGTTTTCTGGCTACTTTGGATCGTGCTAGAGGCGTCGATATTCAGATTGTGGGCCAGTCGATGCAGCCGGATTTGGTTATTAGTCCGGTGGAGTTATACGACATCATTTTGGGGATGGACTGGTTATCCCACTACCGGGTTCATCTGGATTGCTACAGAGGCAGAGTGGTTTTTGAGCGTGATGGCGGGAGGTTAGTGTTTCAGGGAGTGAGACCGACTTCTGGGAGTTTGGTGATCTCAGTGATTCAGGCAGAGCAGATGATTGAGCGAGGCTGTGAGGCCTATATGGCAACGATTACTATTGCGGAGTCCAGTGGTGAGGTGGCTATTGGGGATATTCAGGTTGTCCGGGATTTCGAGGATGTGTTTCAGTCGTTGACGAGGTTATCACCTTCTCGGTCAGACCCTTTCACGATTGAGTTAGGGCCGGGGACAGCGCCGATATCTAAGACACCTTGCAGGATAGCTCCAGCAGAGTTGGCAGAGCTTAAGAAGCAGCTAGAGGACATTTTGAGCAAAAAGATCACGATGGACTTCGTGGTTGGAGTACCTGTTTCGAGGACACATGATACTATTTTGGTCATCGTTGATCGGTTGATCAAGTCAGCACATTTCTTGACCAACAAGAAGACAGATGGAGCTGCTGTTTTGGCTAAGATGTTTGTGCGTGAGATTGTGAGGCTGCATGGAGTGCCAGCTAGTATTGTGTCGGATAGAGATCCGAGATTGTCTCAGAGTTTTGGAGGGCATTTCAGAGAGAGATGGGCACGCAGGTGCACATAAGTACAACTTCTCATTCGCACACAGATGGGCAGTCAGAGAGGACTGTCCAGACTTTGGTTTAAGTTGTTAGACTTAATTGTTTCTTGTTCTTTGCTTCTGCTGATTTATTGTTGAATTGATTTATTTATTTATTTAATGGTTTAAGATTTCCGCTAGAATTGTTTAAGTTTTTTTTTTTTTTTTTTAGTGTTGGTTGTTTCAAAATTATAGGAAAAGAGTTCGGGTTCNTAAAGAGTTCGAGTTCCATTTTATATGGATTTTTATAAATTTATAATAAATACTTATAAACTTTATAAGGTTTTTTTTTTTATAAATATTGACATATCATGATCATTGTAGCATTACATATGACATTTTTAAAAAAACATTTGTAAGATTTTATAATTTTTTCTAATAAAACCTGATATAAAATAATTAAATTGGATTTAAAAGTTCAAATATTGTAAAACCCAAAATAGATGAATATGGGCTAAAATGAATTTTCTTCCTTATCTATTAGGATTTAAAAGAGAGGTGAGCGTAGAAAGCCAACAAAAAACCAAGAGCCGAAAGAGTAAAGGAATCAGTAAATAGAACATGAACGGTGTTGAAACTTTTGATAAATTGTGTTTTTGTGTAGTTTTATAAGTTTTTATAAATTCGTTACTAAAACCTTATAAATGATATAATCGCTTAATGTTTGCTTAATAAACCAACCATTATATAGCTTATTAGTTAATCAACCCAGTTTCTGCAACCTAAGCACACAGTTCGATTATAGTAGATGACATTTTATTTTTTTATAATGCTTTATAATTTTTTCTAACAAAACCTTACGATTTAACGAAAACCTTAAATCTCAAAACAAATAAGAAGGTACATGTTTCACGATAGGCAAAATGGCTCAATGATCAAGTTTGAACAAGAAAAAAAGTCAATAATCAAATAAATAAACTTGACAATTCTATATTCATCTCAAGATTCTATTGACATATACTTCATACTAGAAACATATTTGAAAAGAGTAATAAGTGATCAGGATATAAACGTTTAATGTTGGTTACTTAACCAATGATATTGTGGCTTATTGGTTACACACACCCTCCTGCAACACTAAATCCTTATACCAAAGTTTGATTCCAACATATGGCATTTTTAAAAGAAATTATAAGTTTTTATAAATTATTTAATAAAACCTTATAAATTATGTAAGAAAACCTTATCAAATGATATAATCATTTAATGTTTTCTGAATTAACTAACCATTATGTAGCCTATTGGTTAAGCACCCCATTTTTTCGCAGTCTTGGTATTTCTGAAATTTTATAAGTTTTTATAAATTCTTTAATAAAACCTTATAAATGAAAAACATTAACCAACGACAACTTAAGTACACAGTTTGATTCCTATAGATGGCATTTTTAAAAATATATAAGACACAATGTTTATTAGATATCATAAACTCTTTACTAGAAAAAAATTATAAAACCTTATAAAACTTTAAAATTGTCATATATTGTAATTGTCCTTCACGTATGACCAGGGGTGTTGCTGTGGATAGTCATACCCAACCCACACATATGAGCAAAAAGTTAATGTTTAAACAGAATGAGACATCACAAATTAAATGGAGATGATTCAACATCTCTTCTCTCCAAAAGTTATAAGAGCATGTTGTATCTGCAAACCAACGTCTCTTCTCTCCGAAAGACATCTCAGGAAGGAATCATGTCAATCCCTGCAACAAAATAAGAAAACTTCTTAGGAAGCAGCCATGTGTGCAAACCAAACGTTATGTTATAGACAAACATTACAATGTTATGTTTATAATGATCTTTTATAAAGTTGTGTTAGAAAAATTATAAAACTTTATAAATATTTTCAAATTATAAAGCTTTATGAATACAAACAAGGAGAAAAATCAGATTGCAGCTACACATGTGTTTTTGTTGTGTCCACTCTAACCACACCTAATGTATTTGTAACTTTTTGATTTGGTACGAGAATTTCCAAACTCCCAAATCGAAGGTATCCTCTTTTTCTTCCTCTTGCCACTAGGAATCTTAGTCTTAGGTGGCCAACAAACAAAACTAGATATTAGGTGGAATGTCCCAATATGCTCGATCTCTAACAAGATAAATACTTTCTAAATGTGCTTGTATCCACCTAGCAGAGGATATTATCCAAACAAAAGAGTAAATTAATCCACATGTTCATTTATAAGACCTTGTAAACGATAGAGACCAACAAATAAAACTCAGAAGCATCTTATATATCTAAAAGGTAAAACTCTATAAAGCCAATTGCAACAGATATTTCAGTAAAAACATGTAAATCAATAATCCCTACACTCTCTTGAAATTTACTGATTGAACTTGACGATCATTCCTAATAAACATGAGAGGGAGAACTTTTGTAGGAGAAACCAAGCTTTAAGGAATTGCATAGCTAAGCTTCACAGAATGGGTGATTATGTCTAACCCAAAATCATCAGAAACAAAATCAACCAAATTGTTGTAGTTTATATCATCATTGATGAAACTAACAGAACCTCCTTTATCACCATCATCTGTGAACTCCCACTGAATGTTATTCATTAACTTCCAAACTCCACAAATACAATAAAGCTCAATCATCGTCACCTAGTCAAATATAACGAGGATTTATAAGGCTTTTTATATATTGACTATCAATGCAGAATTTCTCGAACAAAATCAATAATTAAATAACCAATGAATCAAATCAATTCAACAATTAACTCCAGAAAAATAAAATAACTCTAGCAACCTAAACACAAAGTTTGCTGAACACATAGTTCGAAATAATAAAACTAACAACCTAAAAGTGACGGTTTGCTAGCCACAAGAGATAAACAACGCAAGCATCCTACCATCCTCTTCATCTCTCGGCCTTATTCCGCGGTCGAACATTCCTGTTACCTGCAACACATTGGAATAGATATGCATGAGTATTTAAGAAATACTCAGTGAGTCGATCATACCGCCTACAGACCAATTACGCAAGACACTAGACAATACAGCAATCAACAGCAGCAATAAACCACAACAGCAAAAACTCGCAGAACAGTACTCGTGTCGACCGACACCCCACTGTGTTGCTCAACACTACCAGCTAGGTGTCACTAGCTCATTTGAGTGGAACTGGCTATTTAAACTTGGATTTTGGGGACCTGACTATTTAAACTTTAATTCGTGGAGACCTGGCTATTTAAACTTTAATTCGAGGGAACGTGGAACAAGGGCATACTTTGGGCCGTATATGGTAGGACACCATAGTTCTGGTGGGGAAATAGGTCGTCAACCCTAAAAACACAGCTTGGCATCCCTGGATGCCTCCCTCTTGGTACAAGTAGCCACCATGTGCTTTGTGCTCCCACATCCATAGCAACTGCCCCGAACACTCGGTCTGCTTCAGACGACTCGTCTGCTCTCCTCTTCTGGCCCTGCGCAGGCTTGCCGCCCCTGCCAGAACCAGACCAAAAACTCATGCACTGCTGCTGTTGCTGCTGGCTCCTCGGCTGGGTAGCAGAAACAACTGCTGAACCCACCTGCTCGCGCAGATCCTCCTCAATGGAAGCTGATAGCTCCACTTACTCTGCCCTCATGGCGTATGTGCGACCCCTGCACTGAATCCTGATAGCCATCCGAAGTCCCTGCAAGAACCTCGACAACAGGGTCCGCTGGCTCACCAACTCCCTACCGGTATGGACAACCAACCTGCCAAACTCGGCGTTCTACTCCCGCACTGACCTCTCACCCTAAGGCAGTGCCAAAAACCTCAACTGAAGCCTGTCTCAAGCCTTTTGAGGGAAAAACTTGGCGTTAAACTCCGCTACAAAGTTGCCCCAAGTCCATACCGCCCTCCGAGTGACAACAGACCTCCACCACAAATGTGCATCCCCCCCAAGATAATGCACCGCTAACTCCACCTGATACTGCTTCGGACATCAGACTGAACCGAAGTTCCGCTATAGCCTCTGCCGCCACTCATTGGCCTGCTCTGGCTCAACTCCGCCCTCAAAGGTAGGCGTACCAATCCTCTGCATCTCCCTCATCATCTCTAGATAAGGGGGATGCCCAATAATCGCAGCACCATGCTTCCCAGCAAAATCCGCAGCCTCATGCTGTCCAACAAAACCGGCACCCTGCTGTACCCAAGCCACTGGAGGTGCACCCGGAGCCTGCTGTGGAACTGTCTNTCCTGCTGTGGAACTGCCTACGGAAGACGTGCCAATATCTACGTCAGGATCCCAATAAACTGGTCACCTAGTCCCTGAACTGGAGCCGCGCCCCCACCCTGCGCC
>OVBJ01003443.1:0-12211 GCA_900406535.1 Noccaea bulbosa
TGCCTCGTGGACTTTTAGTTGACTAGGAAATTTCCTTTTCCTTTACCTCAACGAGTTGAGAAGCTTCCGAGACTTTCTAATTAATTATGTGGTAAAATATGTATTTTTGTTACCGGAAAATTAACGCCGACCAATAGGAATACGAATTTAAAAAGAAAAGGAAAAAGAGATTTGAGATTAGAGTTATCTTCACTAAACAAATAAAAAAAAGGAAAGTTTAGTAAAAGATTTACAGTTTAGTGTCCGTTTAGGAAAAGGACTGGAGTCAAATCAAAATCTATTTAAGCAGTCCTACTACAACACAAACCCTCTCAGCATCTCTCCCCTATTTCCTTATTGTTTTCGAGTTTCATTGCCGAAAACAAAAAAAAAAGCAATACTTATTCCGATGGCGACGCTGGTGAGAGATGATGATGATCAGCGCGAGGATTCGCCGAGAGAGATGAGAACGTTTAATCTTTTGGCGAGGTTGCTTGTCGCTTTAAGTGATGAGGAAGCAAGAGCGAGACGAGAAGAAGAAGAAAACAGAAACAGATTCTTGATCGATTGCGTAGTTGGGGAAGCCGCGAGATCTTTATTGGGAAAACGAAAGACTATGGAGCGCTGCGATTTTCTACCAAACCCTAACCGTCACGACCACGCTTCTTCTTCTTCTTCTTCTTCAAGTTTTTCCTCCGTAGACTCCGAGTTGCGTCTTGCGGTGGTTCCCGATCCCGACGAACCCATCAGAGCGGAGCCGATTAGAGAAATAAAGCCGCCGGTGAAAAGAAAGCCGCCGGTGAGAAGAGAGAGGGGGGTGACGCCGGAATGGCTGGTGAACCTGATGAGAGAAGAGAATGGTGTGGATGCGAAGCTCATCATTGAGAAGGATCTTCAGGCGAGTGATGTCGCGAAAAACCTAACGCGTTTCTTGATTCCATGGAACCAGATGACGGAGATGGACTTCTTGAGCGAGGAAGAGCGGAGAATCATAGACGAACATTTCAACAAGAGGCGCGAGACGGGATTGGATGTGATCTTGGTTGATTCTAACGGTGGAAAATGGGATCTTAACCTCAGGAGATGGGATATGAAGAGAAATCGCAATTACGTCTTGGTCACCGGATGGACCAAGGTCTGTCTCCATAACCGGCTAAGGATAAACCAGAAGATTCACCTCTGGTCCTTCCACTCCAACGGCAGGCTCTATTTTGCTCTCGTCCCTCCGCAGCCTCAAGCTCCGGTTATGGCTATTCAAGCTCAAGATCGGGCTGTGGCTCAACTTACAGAGGCAGCTTCTTCTTCAGCCATGGCTTCAGCTGTAACTAGGGATTCTGAGGAGGTATATGTGTCTGAAGCTGCTAGTCTCGAGGCTGTAGAAGAGAGTAAAAGGTGGTTTGTTAACTTTCCGAAGAGAAGGAGAACTGGCCGAGCTCCGGTTCCTGCGCCGGCTAGAGATTCCGGAGATCTCGGCTGGATGGCGGCGGAGATAGCTCCTCTGGAGGCTGTACAAGAACAAGAGGCAAACAGGTGGCCTTCACCACTCTCTGACCTGGATCTGGAGCTCCGGTTGTAACTCGAGACTCCGGCCAAAACAGCTCTGCTCTGTGACTAAATTTTTCTTTTTTCTTTTTTTTGTTGGGTCCTTTTAGATTCATTCATGATATAAGCTTCTTAGCTTTCTTAAAATGTATTGACACGGATGATAATGTTAAGTTTTGTTTCCATGTGGCTTTATTTCATACTAATCCTCCTCGTTGCAAGAAACTGAAACTGGTTTTGATTATGTCTTTGAGTAAATGCTTTACGCAGATAAATAAACCAATTACGTACACAAGGAAAGATCATTCAGATAAATTCAAAGTAATATAACATTAACATACAACATGAATTTAAAGGTTAATAGACTGCAGTATTCAGAAACAGACAGAGATATCAGATACGGATCTCACAGACTTCAGCAACGAATATAAAACTTTGACTCAAGTGGTCCTTCAAGTAGAGAGAGTGAGGCTATGAGCCAAGAGAAGAAGCCAAGCCTTGTTCTTCTGCTGAGCCTCTCCGCAGAATACTCCACTAGCTTCCTCCACAAGTCTCCTACACTCAATTCTTTCAAAGCGACCTTTTCCATCACCTGAAAAGCATATAACATAATATGCTTTCAGAGGTCTTGAAACAGTGATGTAGTTTCAATGAGTCAAGTAAAGATTCTAATAACCTGATTGACATTTCGCAGGGCTTGGAGTCCAAATGTGTAGTATGACATGAAGGGTCTTCCGGACTAAAGGAGAAATTAGACTGAGAGGATGGAATGATAATTGTGTGCTTTGCAAGAAATCAGAAATGGCGAACCACAAATCGGCTCAAACGAAGCTGATGATGTGAGATGGCGAAGGAATATCAGAACTGCGCGTAGTCGAAACCACGTGGTTAGAAACGGCACTCAGTTTCTTTGAACCGAACCGCGTAGAATATTTGGTGAGATATACCGGTTTACTTCGGTTTAGTATATCACTCTGGTTAATAATAGCTTCATTGGGATTGACAAAGGAACTCTCTGTAAAACGAAGAAAAATCGAGACTTTGCAAATTGCAAGCAGTACTCTTGAAAGTTGATGAAACCTTGGAGTCCAAGACCGAGTTAACTCGCTGGATTCAACGTAAGCTTCTCTGACGTCGCGTACGCCTACTCTGTGGGATTAAGGTTAATTTTTGAAAACCCTAGATTACCGATTTTGTGTCTCATTTCCACATCTCGCATCTTCGTGATTCCTGGTTTTTCGCAATTTTGATGTAGATCTCGTGCTGCCATGGCTGGGGTTATGCAGAAGTTCCTTGTTGCATCAGTGTTCATGTGGATTCTTCCTATTGCGATTTTATATGGATTCAACAATGATTTGCTTCCTGGTAAGAGCCCGAATTTTTGACTTTTTCGTTGCCGCATCCCAAATTTTTCTCTTAATTCTTCTGTGGAACGGTTTGATCTTGATGTAGAAACCTGAATATTGCTATTTTGTTGATTCATACGAGCCTTGATGCTTCTTTAAATTATAACCAACTGTTTTCGAGGTGAGATCATATAGAAGCTAAAACTTCCGTGTTTGACTTGGTTTCTGAGGAGATCTGTTGTCGTTTTTCTAATTGTATCCATGATTTCTGCCTTTGAGCTTTACTTAACTGTGTTTTTTGGAGCTCTTGAGCTTGGAAATTGTAAGAATCCATTAGATTAGACGGTAGATCAGTCTAGTTCCTGCTTGTTATGACAAATAACTCGATGTGGGTTTGGAGAGTGGTGACTGAAGGACTAATGTTCGCTCGTTTGTTAGATGAATAAAGTTTTCTTTCGATTTTTCATTTTTTTTGCGTTGGACTTCAGACTGTGACTATCATTTGGTGTTTGCGTTATAACTCTTGAGTTTTCTCTGGGTCTTTCTTTGTCTAAATGACTAAGGGATTAGTCAAGAAGATTATATTTCAAGTCGTATGATGATTTTTTAGAAACCAGAGGGCATTATGTTGTTAACTACGCCTACGATCTGAAGATCTATGTAATTCCTGATCACAATTTTAGTATTGTTGATTAGGAGTGATTGGATTGTAGCTTGTGGTGTGGTTTTACACATGAAACATTTCAGATTTGAGTTTAGTATCTGAAGATGTTGGGAAGGATGTTTATAAGTTTCTCTTAGCTAGGTGACACCATATACCAGTAACTACTCGTTATTTTCTTTATCGAACACATTTAGCTTCTGCAGATGGTCTCTTTAAGTTGACCTTAATTCATGAGAATAGTTGGTTGTTGGGATCTGATAGCAGATTAGAGAATTCTGACTGTAAGATCGTTCTAGAAACTGCAAACTTACTTGATTAAAACTTAGGTTTTAGGTATCATAGAAAAGATTTGGAGCTGGAAAACATGAATTTGAAATGCTACAAGAGCCTATTCTATGGTTGTAACTTGTAACGTCTATTATTGTAACAAAGGCATTTTAGTTCATGTAATAAAGTTTGATCATCAACACTCCGTAGTATATTCCCAACCTTAGTTTTGTAACAGCTAATGGTATAGAAATTGCCTGTTTTAGAACTGAACGTAGGTGTTTCAGAGCCTTCACCAAGTGTAACACTACTTTGTTCATATCTCGACAGGTTCAACAACACTGTCTCCACACTCTCTAACACTACTGAGTGGGTTTCTTGCGGTGGTATCAGTCAACGTAGTGATTGTGTTCTACATCTGTTTGGCCCTCAAAGAACCTGCGGATAAACACAAGCCAGACGCTTCGTTTGTCGCACAGGCCGAAGACAGTGTGAAGAAATTGACATCAGGGGCTACAAGTACTGATCCAGCGCTCAAGAAACAAGAGTAGGAGGACCTTACCAAATCCCATTTATTTAAAAAAAAAAAAAAAAACAAGGAAGAGCGCCGAAATTGCATCAGATGGGACAGAGCTCAGGTTGTTGCAATGTGTACTGTTATAATTATAGAAATTCTTGGCTGCCAGATCATCCACTGTTGTGACTTTAAAGGGTTTTGGGGGGTTTTTTAATCAACAGAAACTGCCATGTTCGTGTTGAACAGAGACGAGAGCTAATGTTTTTGGACAAAGTTCTCCAAACCATAAACAAGTTGTATCCGTAATTGTCTACGTTTAAGCAAGTTGATCCTTTTTGTCTACTTGCTTAGGTTAGCTCAACAAAACAAATCTTAAATTACACATTAAAATATCTCAGTTCAACAAAACAAATCTTAAATTACACATTAAAATATCTCAGTCCTGGTTACGGTCCAAATAAAAATGTGCATATGGAAAATGTGAACAAGTAACTTGCTTGATATTCTAATGAAAAATTCATCATCCTTACTTTTTCTTCTAATTGAAAAATGTGAGCTGAAGAGTGTACAAAAACTTGTCACATCCAAACAAGTAGATTTGACCAAACACGAATAAAGGCACTTCTCTCTTTAAGATCGAAAAAATGTTTTTCAAGTTTTGAAAAAAAAAAAAATCGAAATTTTATAGACTTCCTCCATATTTCACTGCCGTTTTTACATAAAATTAATGTTTAGAACCACTACATAGTGATAAAAATTTAAATCAATGTAAGCACCAAACATATTTATTTATTTATTATATACTGTATATATGAATATATCTAGTACTATATATTATTGAGTGATTGCACTAGATAACAATATTGTTTGTTGTAATTAATAACTGACAAAAAAAAATTACTGGGTTTGGACAGAATAGTTTTGCTCATCTTTCTCCCAAAAATAATTTGGGTAAGTGCTATTATCCATTATATCTTAATTTCTTATTGTTTATATTTATTTTATCAGGTTAAATTTCATCATCTTTCATTGTTTTCCGTTAAGTCGTTAACATCACTTTGCAAAAAAGTCGGAAACAAAAGTTGTTAACAAAAACAAAATGTCAGAAAGAAAAGAAAGAAGAAGCTGCATGGGGAGCTTCACGCCATGTAGGAAAGAAGGGGTCAAATAACAAACAATAACAACCACAAACTGCTCTTTCATCTAATTTTAGTCCTATTTTAGTACTATTTTAGTCCACTTCTTGATGACGTGTCAAAGTCAAAATCTTTCATCTAATTCTCCGCGTATTGTTGTCTGAAAACAAAAAGTTCTTTTTTTAATCCTACTTTTATGTGAAAAATGGAAACCAAAACGATCCCATAAAAGTATAAATTGCATACCCACCACGTTACTGGTACCCTTGCTTAGATTTACCAAAACAAAAACATAATTGTTGATGGTGGGTTTCACCCTACCCTTTGGCCCAACAAACAATCCTAACTTGAGTCCTAAAGAAGATCAAGAGAGAATAAGGTCCAAAAAGAATCAGAAAAAGCCTCTAAAGCCTACTATGTTTTCACTATAAATAGACATTGTACACGGTTCCCTAGAAGGAGGGATTTTTCACTAATACAAAGATTCAGCTCTGATTGAGACCTTTTAGCAAGAATTAAGAACTGGTCTGTCACCAATGACGACCTCTTTTTGAGTTAAAGTTTTGTTCAAGTTATTTTCTAAGTCTTTATCTTCATAGCCGACCTCGATCTCTAGACTTGGAGGAATTCCGATCCCGGCTCTTCCCAAAAGACCACCTCATACTTAGTCTCCGCACATAAAAGTCACGTATACAATCTCACCACTTACATTTGGCGCCGACTGTGGGGATTTCAAGGAATTCTTCTAAAAAAATCGGAAGACGGGTCGGCGATGACGGACCGACCTACAGCCCAGCTCAACCAGACGACCTCTTCGGTCCCACCCAGTGCTTCTCTAACCACGGCAACACCTATCTCTTCGAATCCTGGTAGCACAACCCCTAGACCAGCTCCTATGACGACACCATCTCCCCAGGCCCTGTCAGCACGGCGTCTATGACGACCTCTCGGCCTACCTCCGAACGGCCTACCATGGTCCCGCCGACTTCCATCAATCTAAACAACACCCCTCCACCTACTGTACGCCCAGCTCAACCTCCGCCGAGCAATCTCGCTGACCATACAACCGCTCAAGGAAACCAGATCATGTATACGAGCGCGCAAACCCCGAACTCGAGCTCCCTTCCTTCCAACGACATGCCGACCATGTTTTACGCCTTCCTTACACAGTCTGGCGAACTAACCCACGGGACGAACTAGCATCTGGATGACCTAGCGGCAGCTCAGATGAGAAACCAGAATCGGATGAATGAGCTCGCAAGAGAGCAGGAATCGCTACGACCAACCGTCCAGCTAATTGGTAATCAGACCCCGCCCCTGCAGAGAAATTTGATCGACGAACTACAGACGCCAACCACGAATCGAGGCCAACCACACAGCTCGAGCTCCGATCCTCAAGCTACTGTCCAGCCGCAACAACAGCCCGACTCGAACACTTCCGAATCTAACAGAAGGGAACACCTTCGAGACCAGGAGATCGCCCAGTTACGCCAACAACTTCAGGAGGTCACCTCACGAGTCCATCAAGCGACTAGCTCGGCACCAGAGATATACAAGGTATTGCGAGAAGCACGAAGCACCCCCTTCACAACACGAATAAGCAATGTACCGATTCGATCCCAGGACAAGCTAAGCCTACCCTCTTACAACGGCCATAGCGACCCAGCACAGTTCCTTGCGGTGTTTAGCATAGCAATGCAGAGAGCCCAACTACGACCAGAAGAGAGAGACGCTGGATACTGCCAATTGTTTGTGGAGAAGCTGACCGACGCGGCACTAAAATGGTTCTCCCGTCTCGAAACAAACTCGATCGACAACTACGACCAGCTGACCACGACCTTCCTCAAGCACTATTCAATACATATCCAACAGGTCATCTCCGACGCCGACCTCTACGAGCTACGACAAGGCTCGAAGGAGTCGCTCCGATCCTTCGTCGATAGATTCAGAAACGTAGTCTCCCAGATCTCGATAGGCGACGCAGCAGCCCTAGGAGCTCTGAAGAACGCACTTTGGTACGACTCCAAGTTTAAAGCAAGCATGACTACTGACAAACCGGCAACATTGGAGGACGCCATGCACAGAGCGACAGGATTCATCGAACTGGAGGAAATCCGAGCTGCAATGTCCAAAAACCTCGCTTCCAAACAGCCGACCACGAAGGAAAAACCGACCGAAGAATATGTCGAGCCGCACCAACACTACGATGATGGCTACCGACAAGATTTCAAAGAAAAGAGAGCATCAAGTTTTCAGATCGGCGAACGGGACCAGTAGGAACCTAACAATCAGCCACGACAATCCAACAATCAGTGGAACAAGTACGTACGAACCGCCCCGACCAACTCATCAAAAGGAGCCAAGACGCCATACTGCGACTTCCACAAAATTCAAGGGCATTCAACCGAGCAGTGTCGACACCTGCAGGACGTTCTATACAGAGAATATCTGAAAAGCTCGGCTTTGGACCAAGGAAGGAGTGCGAGTCAAGCGACGACTACGACCTCCGTTGAGCAAAGAAGCCCTAACCAGCAACCGAAGAACGAATCAGAACGATTCCGACTATCTCAGGAGAGTAAGCGACAAATAGAGCAAAGCCGACCCAAAAACCACGTCGGGTCGGATATGGCACCTCCAACGAGGGACCGAAATGAGCACTACCGAGAAGGAACACCTCCCACAGCCAAGCACTACCGAGAAGGAACACCTCCCACAGCCAAGCGCAGAGTCAACACCTCCCACAGCCACAGTCGATCCATCAAAGACTACGAAAGAAAAACGATCACAACAGCCAAGTTCAAAAGAGATGCGCATGGCGAGCACAAGATCAGCAAAGAGATCTCCTTCACCGACGACGACACCAACGGCGTGGCAATGCCCCATAACGATCCGCTAGTAATAGAAGTCCAGATCGGCGATTGTGAAGTCTCTCGGGTGCTGGTTGACACAGGAAGCACGGTCGACCTTATCTTCAAAACGACCCTCACCAAGATGGGATTGGAAGGGTATGAGTTCAAACCAAAAGCCAGGCCACTGACGGACTTCGCCGGGGAGACCACGATGACGATCGGCACGATCAAGTTACCAGTATGTGTCGGGCGAACGACCAGGCTCGTCAAATTCATGGTCGTCGACAAGCCAGAGATCTACAACGCCATCTTTGGAACGCCATGGCTTTTCGCAATGAAGGCAGTGCCCTCGACCTATCACCAATGTCTGAAGTTTCCTACTACAAACGGAATTTTCACCGTTCGAGGTGATCAACGGGTGTCACGCACCTGCTTCATCACCGAGCATAAACTCCGAAATTCCTCGCAGACATGTCTTATCTCGAACCCCACAAAGGTGCAAACCGAGCTCCCACCCCCAGACGACTCGCAGCGAGAAATAGTGATTCAGATCAATCTCGATCCAAGCGACGCCGAGAAATGCGTTGGCATCGGAGCCGACCTCGACGACGCATTAAAGGAGGAGCTCACCAAATTCTTGAAGGCCAAACTAACCACATTCGCTTGGAAAACAGATGATATGAAAGGGATCAACCCAGCAATCACCTGTCACGAGCTCAACGTAGACCCGACCTTTAAACCTATCAAGCAAAAAAGACGGAAGCTCGGCCTTGAAAGGGCCAAGGCGGTGAACGAAGAGGTCGAGCGCTTATCCAATGCAGGCTTGATCACAGAGGTGAAGTACCCGGAATGGCACGCCAACCCGGTGGTGGTAAAGAAAAAGAATGGGAAATGGAGGGTGTGCGTCGACTTTACCGACCTCAACAAGGCCTGCCCGAAAGACAGTTTTCCTCTACCCCATATAGACCAGCTTGTCGAAGCAGCAGCAGGGAACGAGCTACTCTCCTTTATGGATGCCTTCTCCGGATACAACCAGATAATGATGCACGCAGACGACCGCGAAAAAACCGCATTCATCACCAAGCGGGGAACATATTGTTACAAAGTAATGCCTTTCGGTCTTAAGAACACAGGAGCGACCTACCAACGGCTCGTCAATAAAATGTTCGCAGATCAGCTCGGTCACACGATGGAGGTCTACATCGACGACATGCTAGTCAAATCCCGCGACGCAAAAAACCACATCTCCCACCTGGCGACCTGTTTCGCCAGCCTCAACCTCTACGGCATGAAACTCAACCCCACTAAGTGCACTTTCGGGGTAACCTCTGGAGAGTTTCTCGGTTACATAGTCACCAGAAGGGGGATCAAAGCAAACCCTACAAAAATCGCTGCTGTACTCGAGCTCCCCTGTCCAAAAAACACCAAGGAAGTTCAACGCCTCACTGGTCGAATTGCCGCCCTCAACCGTTTCATATCCCGTTCAACGGATAAGTGCTTGCCATTCTACCAGCTACTCAAAGGGAACAAAAGCTTCAAGTGGGACGAACAGTGTGAAGAGGCTTTTAAACAGCTCAAACTCTACCTGTCAACCGCACCGGTCCTAGCCAAACCCGAACCAGGAGATACACTCTACCTCTACATCGCCGTGTCAAACTCAGCAGTCAGCGGCGTGTTAGTCCGAGAAGACAGAGGAGAACAAAGACCGATCTTCTACATAAGTAAGGCTTTGATCGACCCCGAAACGCTGTATTCAGCAACAGAGAAGCTAGCACTTGCGGTCATCACCGCAGCCAGAAAGCTTAGGCCGTATTTCCAATCTCATTCGATCGTCGTCCTAACCGACCAGCCGCTGCGTACGATGCTACACAGCCCCAGCCAATCCGGAAGAATGACCAAGTGGGCTATCGAACTAAGTGAGCACGACATCGACTACAAAAACAGGACCAGTGCTAAGTCTCAAGTTCTGGCCGACTTCATCGCCGAGCTCCCCCCCGATCTCCAGAACGCTGCCGATCTCCCGAAGGTCGAAGCTTGGTCGCTTTTTGTCGACGGATCGTCATCTCGAAACGGATTCGGAGTAGGTATCCGACTGATGTCCCCAACTGGCGAAGTGTTGGAACAATCTTTTAGGTTAGCATTTCCCGCCTCAAACAATGAAGCCGAATACGAAGCGCTGATCGCCGGGCTAAGGCTCGCAAAGGGCATAGGGACCGAACACATTCACGCTTATTGCGACTCCCAGCTCGTCGCCAACCAGTTCAACGGAAGTTACGAAGCGAAAAATGACCGGATGGACGCCTACCTCAAGGTCGTGCAGGGCCTAGCCAGTAGTTTCACCACCTTCGACCTCACCAAGATCCCGCGCAGCGACAACTCTTCGGCCGACGCACTCGCTGCCTTAGCATCAACATCCGACCCAGACTTAAAGCGAATGATACCAGTCGAAAGTATCGACCGACCTAGCATCCAGTAGCCGACATCAATTATGGTGATCACCGAGCTCGAAGATGGCCTCGACGACGCAGCTGAAGTACAATGCGAACCTATCGATAAGGAGATCGAACCTACCTACGACGACTGGCGAACCGAGCTCATGCTGTATATATCCAACGGCAGAGTACCAAGAGAAAAATGGGCAGCTCGACGCCTCAAAGCCCGCGCCGCCCACTACACGATTCTCGGCGATGGACTGTTTTGATGGAGTGCATCAGGGGCACTTTTGACATGCGTCGACGGTCGAAAAGTTCAAGACGTTATAAAGGAAACACACGAAGGTGCAGGAGGGAATCATGCAGGAGGCCGATCTCTAGCCCTTAAAATCAAAATGCATGGGATGTTCTGGCCGACTATGATTACAGACTGCGAGAAGTTCGTCGCCCGCTGCGAAAAGTGTCAACGCCACGCCCCGATCATTCATCAGCCGTCAGAGCTATTGACGACCTCAGCTGCCCCTTACCCATTCATGAGATGGGCCATGGATATCATCGGACCATTTCCCCCTTCCTGTCAAAAGAGGTTCGTCCTCGTCATGACCGACTATTTCACCAAGTGGGTCGAAACTGAGTCATACGCTCACCATCAGGGATAGCGACGTACAGCATTTTGTCTGGAAGTACATCATCTGTCGCCACGGCCTGCCTTTCGAGATCGTCACTAATAACGGGTCCTAATTCATCTCCAACACCTTCAAAGCTTTCTGCGCACGATGGAAGATCAGGCTAAACAAATCCACACCCCGCTACCCACAAGGCAACGGCCAAGCCGAAGCCACAAACAAAACCATAGTCGCCGGTCTCAAGAAAAGACTTAGCGCCAAAAAAGGAGCATGGGCCGACGAGCTCGACGGAGTACTCTGGTCACACCGAACCACACCCCGATCAGCGACGAGCCGAACTCCTTTCTCTCTATCCCACGGAATAGAAGCCATGTCCCCCGAAGAGGTCGGCATAGGAGCATTACGACATTCAATGCTTACACATTACGTCCCGTAAAACAACAGAATGCTTCTAGATCGCCTGGACGAGCTCGAAGGTGAACGCGACAAAGCCCTCCTCCGCATTCAAAACTATCAACAAGCCGCAGCCCGCTACTACAACAAACAAGTCCGAGGAAGAATGTTCGTCGAAGGGGACCTCATACTCATAAAAGTTTACGAAAACACTAAGGAGGCGAACGCTGGTAAGCTTGGCGCCAATTGGGAAGGCCCTTACATCATCTCCAAAGTCGTCCGACCCGGAGTCTACGATTTGGTCACTATGGAAGGAGAACAGATCCCACGATCTTGGAATTCCGCAAGCATCAAACGCTACTACTATAGTGACCAAATCTCAATGAAGAGTGTGCGTCGACTTTACCAACCTCAACAACGCTCACCCGTTCCAAAAAAAAAAAAAAAAAAAAAAAAACAC
>OVBJ01003445.1:917-12207 GCA_900406535.1 Noccaea bulbosa
CGACCTTGATCACACCCTTACAAATGGTGATATAAGGTATTTTTTCTTTGCCTTCTCGTTTTCATATTTTCATCAAAACCCAAAAGAAATTGGACAACACATGTTATTATTGTGGTCTGTCCGGTTTCTACTTGGGAACATTTGCCCCAATGTTGCCTAAGTAAGCACAAGCAAAATTTGCTTGATGCGTAAGTAAAAGCTTGTCAAATCATATGTCCCGAGGGTTGATATTAAAACTTCAAGTTTCTGCTGGGATGTGCCTTATAAAGGTCTGTATAAGGATGTCCCGAGAACGAGAAATTCAACTATCTGCATATCTAATGGAGAGTGACTAAAATGTCCTAAGGATGTCCCGAAAACGAGAAATTCAATTATCTGCTTGATATGGCATTCAATGATCTGCATATTTAATGGAGAGTGACTAAAATGTCCTAAGGATGTCCCGAAAACAAGAAATTCAATTATCTGCTTGNAGCAAAATTTGCTTGATGCGTAAGTAAAAGCTTGTCAAATCATATGTCCCAAGGGTTGATATTAAAACTTCAAGTTTCTGCTGGGATATGCCTTATAAAGGTCTGTATAAGGATGTCCCGAGAACGAGAAATTCAAGTATCTGCATATCTAATGGAGAGGGACTAAAATGTCCTAAGGATGTCCCGAAAACGAGAAATTCAACTATCTGCTTGCTATGGCATTCAATGATCTGCAAATCTAATGGAGAGTGACTAAAATGTCCTAAGGATGTCCCGAAAACAAGAAATTCAATTATCTGCTTGATATGACATTCAATGATCTGCATATCTAATGGAGAGTCACTAAAATGTCCTAAGGTTGATATAATACTTCAAGTTATAAAATGTCCTGTTTCTACTTGGGAATATTTGCCCCAATGTTGCCTAAGTAAGCACAAGCAAAATTTGCTTGATGCGTAAGTAAAAGCTTGTCAAATCATATGTCCCAAGGGTTGATATTAAAACTTCAAGTTTCTGCTGGGATATGCCTTATAAAGGTCTGTATAAGGATGTCCCGAGAACGAGAAATTCAAGTATCTGCATATCTAATGGAGAGGGACTAAAATGTCCTAAGGATGTCCCGAAAACGAGAAATTCAACTATCTGCTTGCTATGGCATTCAATGATCTGCAAATCTAATGGAGAGTGACTAAAATGTCCTAAGCATGTCTCGAAAACGAGAAAATTCAGCTATCTGCAAATTTGATGGAGAGTGACTAAATGTCCCAAGTGAAAGCTTGTCAAATTATCTGCTTGACATGACATTCAATGTTCTGCATTTAACGGAGAGTGACTAAACGTCCCAAGCAAATGCTTGTCGAATTATATGTCCCGAGGTTGATATATAAAAAAAACTTCAGTTTCTGCTGGGATAATGCCTTATTAAGGCTTGTATAAGGATGTCCCAAAAACGATAAATTCAATTATCTGCTTGATATGACATTCAATGTTCTGCAAACTTGGTGGAGAGTTACTAAATGTCCCAAGTAAAAGCTTGTCAAATTATATGTCACAAAAACGAGAAATTCATCTATCTGCTTGACATGATGGATCAAACATTGAACAATGTCCACATGTTTTGGGAATTCAAGTATCTGCATAAGCAAAATCTTGCTAGACTTGGGACTGTGGGATCAAAACTTCATTTTTCTGGCATAGATCCACATTGACAAAAGTGTCTAATCATGTCCCGAGAATGATAGATTCAGTTTTCTGCTTGCGGTATCAAACAAATGTCCAGTGAAAAAAAATTCAAGTTTCTGCATGTCTATGGATCCTTGCTTGGCTGGACGACAAGCTTAAATAGTCAATACTGTCGCAAAAGTTCTGAAATTCAAAACCTCTGCATATAACAATTGGATCTTGCTAATTTTGAGACAGCTTGATAGAAGATTCAGTCTTATGAAACTGACGTCGATGCCTGTTAGACACATCACCTTTGGTTATGAGATAGCAGCACTCATTGCGAAAGATATCACTTGGTTGACCAATCCAGCGTTGCAGTAACATCCTATACATTACCAAAAGTAATGAGAAAATCAAAGAGGGGAGGGGACATAGATGAGCTCTCAAGATGAAAACACTTCATGCTTCTGCATAAAGCCCATCATTTATAGAAATGATCTCTCGAGAATGATGGATTCAGTTTTCTGCTTAAATCTGTACATCTTACTCATTACTGGGTTGAGAGTACAAGATGATACACGATTCATTCTCTTGCATCTTTGTGGGCACAAGGATGCTTTTATCAAACGGTGTCCAATGGAAAAAATTCAAGTTTCTGCATGGCTACAAGCCTACAACAGACTTAAACATTCGGTACTGTCGCAAAATCAAAGAGAGAAACATCGGGACATCATAGATGAGCTCTCAAGTGGAAAGTAACAGTCATAGAGTTGTATCTGAAACTGATAGAAAGATACGATCTTTATAGTCAAGTGGCAATGCCTAAGCATCGCAAACTGTTTGATGTAAAGGGAAGAGATACTGGGTTGTCGTCATCTCTAGCTTTTTACACACCTAGAGGAATTACTTAGACACACAAAAGGAATTCCAGTTTCTGCTCAAAATCTTATGTCGTGTTGTCTTTGGACAACATGATATGTAATTTCAATACTCTGCATGCTAATGATATTCAATATTCTGCATATTGAAGGGGGAATAAGAATGTTCTTTAAAAGTAAGGGGATTGTCTAAAGACATCATAAAGTTTCTGCATAAAATATACATTTCAATAACATGATGGATCTAACATTGAACGAATGTCCACATGTTTTTTGAAATTCAAGTATCTGCATAAGCAAAAACTTGCTAGGCTTGGGACTGTGGGATTAAAGCTTCAATATTCTGCATAGATCATGTCCCGAGAATGATAGATTCAGTTTTCTGCTTGCTCTATCAAACAAATGTCCAATGGAAAAGATTCAAATTCAAGTTTCTGCATATCTATGGATCTTGTTTGGCTCAACAACAAGCTTAAATATTCAGCACTGTCACAAAATTACTGAAATTCAAATCTCTGCATATAACAATTGGATCTTGCTGATTTGAGACAGCTTGATAGAAAAGCAACGACCAAATGGTTCAACAAAAACTCTCTAAAAAATGGTTTGAGAAAAGATCTATGACCAACCCGGCGTTGCAGTTACATCAGAAGTAATGAGACAGTCAAAGAAAGGGACATACATGAGCTCTCAAGAGGAAAGTAAACTCTGCTGGATTGAGAAAACAAGATCTTGCTACTATGGCTTGGAACTGCAGGTTGAAAAAAAAACTTCAAGCTTCTGCATAAAACCCAACATTAACAGAAAGTGTCTAATGATCGATCTCCAGAGAATGATGGATTCAAGTTTCTGCTTAAACTTTACATCTTGCTCATTGCTGGATTGAGAGGACAAGATCTTAAACTATTCATTCTCTTGCATATGGGTGGGAACATATCAAATGGTGTCCACTGCAAAATAAAATCAAGTTTCTGCATGAACTATGGTGGACAACAGACATAAGTATTCAGCACTGTCGCAAAATCAAAGAGAGAAACATTGGGACATCATAGATGAGCTCTCAAGAGGAAAGTAACAGTCTTAGTTGTATATCTGAAAGACTGAAACTGAAACTGAGAGAAAAATACGATCTTTATGGTCAAGCGGCAATGCCTAAGCTTCACAAACTCGTCATCTCCAGCTTCTTACACACCTGGAGGAATTACTAAGACACACAGAAAAAGCCACCCATCACCACAAATACTTGCCTGGAAACAAAAAAAGCTTCACATTTCACTGTCCCAAAAGAGGAATTCCAGTTTCTGCTCAAACTCTATGTCTTGTTGTCTTTGGACAACATTGATACGTATGTAATTCAATACTCTGCATACTAATGATACTCAATGTTCTGCATATTGAAGGGGAAATAAAAAATGTTCTTTAATAATAAGGATTGTTCTAAAGAGATCATAAAGTGGGGAAAAATCTTTCATCCTCAAAAAATTCAGTACAGTCGCAAAGTTTCTGAAATTCAAAACTCTGCATGACAATTTGATCTTGCTGATTTGAGTCAGTTTGATAGAATATTCAATCACAGCTGGATTAATAAAAGAAAAAAACTTAGATCTTTGCCTTGTCAAAAGATCAAGAAATTCAAGCTTCTGCATAAATTTGATATCTTGTTGTGCTGGTGGAAACAACATGATACATTCAATTTTCTGCTTAGATCCTGTCTTTAAATGGGATTTGGGAACTTCAGTCTTCTGCATAAACTCTCTATCTTGTTTAGCATGATGGAAATTCAGTAGCATGATAAGATATGCTTTTGAATCATGTATCAAGATTGGGATATTCGAGTTTCTGCACAAACTCTATGTCTTGTTGTGTTAGGACAACATGATAGATATAATTCAACACTCTGCAAACTCATTCAATATTCTGCATAAATATGAGAAATTCAATTATCTGCTTAAATATAAGGCTTGTCTAAAAGACATCTAAAGTGAGAAAATTCAATTATCTGCGTAAACATAATATCGGCTGGATTTTGATTATTCAATCTCTCTGCTTAGCCGTATCTGAACAATATGGATGGAATATTCAACAAAAATCTGCATAATACAAGAATTCGTCGTGTTGATGTATTTCAACTCTTATGTTACATCAAACCAGGTAAGGCAGTGTTAGATTTTTGCATTGGTCTAGCGTCAATGGTAAGTTCACTCTTCTTTTAATGTACATCTCTTGCAGTTTTTAAGTCATTAACGAATACTTCAACCTCCGCTTGACTCACTGTCTTGTTCTAACCATATCTTCTACTCACTCTTTCTTAACAGGGCAAGAACTGGAATGTGTATATTGATCTTTGGTTTTCCAGGTACGTCTTCTTTCCAAGCTTCTCAATTTCCAATAGTATGAGTTGTTGGACGTGTTTCAGTTTTGTAGTAATAGCATGAGTTTATCTAAGGTTTGAGTCTAAAACCAAACGAATTCTTCATTTTTCTAGATGGTTTCTCAGATATTGTAGAGAAATTCATGAAGACATGTGAATGTAATTAGTAAGATGTTCATGAAGTTCATATACTAGAGTGGTATGTCAGGAAATTAACAACATTACATGTTTTGTTTTTGGCCTCACATCAATGTCTCTTTGTTTGATTCTCAAGAAATCCAGCCATTGTAGATATAGAGTCGCTTTTGATCAGGTAATAATTTGTTTTTCTTTAAATCAAAGTTGTTTACTCATAGATTGTTATTGAAATTACAAAGTTTTATCAAAAAAAATAAAAAATTACAAAGTTGAGATCTCATGATTTTTAACATCCTATGGTCTACATCAACACTTGCAGGAATTAAGGGGCTATTATCTTCCCTAAGTCCAAGAGACGCTAAGGGACAAATGATTTTGTCATTCATTTATGATCCTAAAAGCTCATCTTTTTCTTTGAAACCAAAGGTATTGTCTATAAACAAACTACCTTCTCTGTTATTAAAATTTTGGTCTTTTGATATCTTTTAACGCAAAGTATAACTAACTATCTATATGATTCATCTATGATCTATCAGAGGCAGAATTTGGAGCTTTTTGCGGTTGACAACATCTTTAACACTCTGATTTGCATGTAAATAGCCGCCTATGCATTCAAATCCAGAGTTTGCTTGATGAAATTTCCATGCATCTTCAGAAAAGCAAAGCTTGGTGTTCTTTCTAAGGTGTGTCCTTCTCTTTTGACTTTGATTTTTTTTAGTCATGTGTTATTTTCTAGGTTGATTGTTTGATTTAGAAATACAGGCTCACAGACACAAACGTAAAAAATACTAACAAATCAAGTATATATTAATAAGCGTGTGAACGCTAACAAACATCAGTAATAACAATATAAAATGTAAAAACTAACAAAAACACAATGCATAATGAGAAATGTTCACAAATACATACCTACGTAAACGTAAAATATGAAACGCATCATGGAAAATGTTCACGAACACCTATGTAAACGCAAAGCATAACGTAAAGTACAACTCCTAACGCAGTTTTTTAGGTGAATCACATATTTGTTTTTTTAAAGCAAACACATGCATGTTTTTAGATTGTAAACACAAATTTGACAGCAAATTTAAACGACGACGTTTTGTCAGTATAAGCTCAATTGTTAATTGGGCTTGTTTAAGAAAAATAGTTGACAAAGATATAGGCCTAATGTTTATTCAAACCCAACACAAATTTAAATGAGATCCGCTTTCTATTTGATAACGGTTACAAAATCCCTTCTCTCTTTGAAACCTATCCAAGTTTCATTTATTTATCAGAGGGGTTCTTTAATCTTTCTTCTCTCTCTCGTTTCTCAGAGCGATTCCGAGTTTTCTTCGAAGGCCAACATCATCGCAAGGTATTCTTTGGCTATCCTTATTCGTTTAATTATCTAGGGTTCGATTTCATTTTCTGTCGATCTCAAAACCCCTCTTTTATAGGTTTTTAATCGCAGATCACCATGATTGCGTTTTTTTCTTCTTCGTTTCTTTGATTTCGAACTCTCTTTTCTATAATCGGAATTTCGATTTGAATTTTTACCAAACATATGTCGTAGATTTTTTTTTTCTTTTTTGTAATTTCAAATTCTTTCGGTTTCTACACGTTTGTATTTGCAAATTAGGGTTTCTGCAAATCATACACCTTCTCGAATCTCGATAACGCGTTTTCTTCGGTTTTAGTTTCGTGATTGTATTTTTCCTCTGATTCGAAACCTTCCTTCTCATTCCTAGTTTCGATCAATTTGAAAAACCCTTTTTTGTCGATGTGTTCCCACGCTGGAATTTATCGAAAAAAATTATCTTTTTGTTTGAGTTTCGCATGAGAAACATATGAATTTTGATAATTGCAAAACTAACTCTCTACCAATTTCAGGATGTTTGGTGTGGAAAATTCTCATATGGAGCAATTGCATAAAAGTGGAGCAATTGGATCGCTTGGGTATGTTTGTTCTCTTTTCTTTTCTTTACATATTTACTGTATGGTTGCAAACTGAGAGTTGATTACTTTCTCATCTTTAGCGTTTCTTCTCAATTTACAATCTTTTTTTTCTTCTAATTTTCTGTTGCAGGCTCAAGAACTGAATTAAAGAAATTAGACGACACATCCCACAAGTTCGTGATAAAACTTCAGTTTCTGCTGGGATAAATGCTTGTATCCCGAAATTGAGAAATTCATTGTTCTGCAAAATATGATGGAAGGTAAAATGTTCCATCAAACTTCAGTTTCTGCAGGGACATGCCTTAAAAGGCTTGTATAAGAATGTCCCGAAAATGAGAAATTCAACTTTCTGCTTGAACTTCAATGTTCTGCAAAATACGATATAAAGGTTTATGTCCCATAAAACTTCAGTTTCTGCAGGGACATGCCTCAAATTCTTGCATAAGAATGTCCCGAAAATGAGAATGGAAGGTGAATGTCCCATAAAACTTCAGTTTCTGCAGGGACATGCCTTAAAGGCTTGTATAAGAAAATGTCCCGAAAATAAGAAATTCAACTCTCTGCTTGAACTTCAATGTTCTGCAAAATACGTACGATATAAAGGTTTATGTCCCATAAAACTTCAGTTTCTGCAGGGACATGCCTCAAAGGCTTGTATAAGGGGATGTTCAGAAAATGAGAAATTCAACTTTCTGCTTGAACTTCAGTGTTCTGCAAAATAAGATAAAAGGTCTATGTCACATAAAACTTCAGTTTCTGCAGGGATATCCGAAAATAAGAAATTTAACTTTCTGCTTGAACTTCAATGTTCTGCAAAGTAAGACAAAAGGTTTATGTCCCATAAAACTTCAGTTTCTGCAGGGACATGCCTTAAAGGCTTATATAAGAATGTTTCAGTTTCTACTGGGCTAAATGCTTGTATAAGGATGTTCAGAAAATGTGAAATTCAACTTTCTGCAAAATATGATGGAAGATTAATTTCCCGCAAAACTTCATTTTCTGCAGGGATAATGCCTTAAAGGCTTGTATAAGAAAGTCCCAAATGGTCCCAAAGTTTAATAAGTTCAAGTATCTGCACAAACTTGGGACTAGAATGAAAACTTCATTCTCCTGTAGTATGATGAACTCCTGAGAATGATGATAGATTCAGTTTTCTGCTTAAATCCATCAAAGAGTCTGAAAGTTAAGTCAACAAAGGAGAAGTTCTTGTCGAATAAATGTCCCAAGAATGACAAAATTCAGTCCTCTGCTGGGACAGAATTTGATATTCAGGCTTCTGCATTTCTCGATTATGACTTAAGAATGAGAAATCAAATTCTTGGCATCTGCTTATAACAAGGCATGATATATATTCAATATATGCCTTTGAAAATGCTTGTCGAATTATGTCTCAGGATATAAAAATCTCAAATTATTGCATAAGACTAATATCTTGAGTTGGGATTTGCATGATCTATTCAAATTTCTGCTTAGATCCTCGCCTTGGAACAGGCTTGTTGCATTGGAAAATTCAGGCTTCTGCTTATACTCTCTCTATCTTGTCTCTAGATTGGGAGATTCAAGTTTTCTGCACAGACACTCTCATGTCTTGTTATGTTAGGACAACATAACTATATGATTCAATACTCTGCAAACTCACGAAGAAATTCAATATTCTGCATTATAATAAGGCTTGTCTAAGGACATCCTAAAGTGGAGAAAATTCAATTACTGTATCTGCTTAAACATTATAGGAGATACCTCTAATAAGGATTATTGGATGATGTCTCAAGATTGGTATAATAAACCAGGTAAGGTAGTGTTATATATTTGCATTGGGTTTAGCATCGAAGGTAAGTTGTTTTATTTTATTGAATGTACATCTTGCTTCACTGTCTTGTTCTAACCATCTCTTTTGGTGTTGCAGAAAATCTACATCTTTCCCACTTTTGATTAGGTAAATGTCTCTTACATCCTTAAAACCAAGTTCTGTGATTATCTTGAATTAATCTTTTTAAAGAATTATCCTTTTTATCACGTAAAGTCTTTTACAACTATTAGTTATTAGCTAATTGTTTGAGCTTCAGAAGAGAGAAGACCAAGAACTGGAGTACGTACAATGATCTGTCTCAGGTTTCACTTCTCTCACTCTCTCTCCCCCTCGGTTTCCAACATTAAAGAATATTTTTGAAGGAAAATTCTTGACGTTAATGATATTCATAAACAGATGGTTTGTTGCTCAGGAAGAATCCAGAACTCAGACCAAGCGTAGGCACAGTTTTGTGGCACTTTGTGATCATTTATCTCTGAGCTGTAACAATTCTGATTCTTGAGATTTCTCTACTTCTGATCTTCTCAGGCAGCATCTGCTTCAGCCCTACGTTCAAAAGGTTCTCCTCAATCTGAATCCGCAAGGAGAAAAAGCTATCCCGAGCAGAGAAGGATAAAAGCTTTGGTCCAAGCAGGTTTGTGGTTGACCAGGATGATTCTGTTAAACCCATGCACACGTAACTGACCAGTAGATTTGTCTGCTAATGACAATGGTGGAGTAATTTTGTTCGCAGACCTGCTGTTTCAAATATTTCAGGGTTTCGAGATCAAACCAGCCTAAGATTGGTGGTCTGGTAAGAGAATTCGTCTAAAAGCTCCTTATCTTACTAATTGCTGATTCAACTATAACTCCAAATTTTGAGTTAGAGACCAAAAGAATTTGATTTTTGTAGAATAGCATGAACTGTTTAAGGTTTTGAAGGTTTTGAGTTAGAGACCAAAAGACTTTTTCTTTTAAATTGGTTTCTCAGGTTTTGTTACAGAAAAGCTCGTAGAATGTTCTTGAAGCTCATTACTGTCTATCGCATGATTGTTTCTTTTTGGCCTCACATAAGTGTCTTAGTTCAGCTTTTGTCTAGGTAATAGTTTGTTTTCTCTTGATCAAAGTTGTTATTTAATGAAACTACAAAGATGTCGTGATTTTTAACATCCTATGGTTTACATAAACTTGCAGGAATAATAATGAATTTTTCATCCATTTAATTATGGTCTTAAAAGCTTCTTTGAAACCATATGTATTGCCTATGAACAGGTGTAGCAAATGCAATAGACCTCGCAGATCGTTTCCTCCCAAAATTGTAAGAACTTCTCCATCGTAGTGTACCACTGGAACATTCTTCTCTGTTCTACATAATTCTCTTAGCTTTGATGAATGAAAAAAGTTGTGTCTCTTCAGAACCTTGCAACTGAAGGATGATATTTGTGATCTAAAACTCATAGTATGTTGATCTTAAATTCTTATGAACAACTCTTTGTCGTAACAGGCACTTCCATTTGTTGCATTTCAATCAAAAGCCTTGGAGCTTTGTGCCAGAGTAGTCAACCTTCTTTCGCTTTAACATTCTTTATTGATGTTCATAATTTTTTCTTGTATTTACCAGAAAGCATCAGCTGAATCAGGACACATGAGAAAGGCTCTATGTGTATGCAGGTGACTAATGTTTTGGAAGTTTTGTCTCTGTAGTTGCATAATATGAATGAGATAGTAACTGTCTACTCTTTGATCAAAATCATCACACTAAATTTGACAATCCCAGTTTATAGATTTAATAGAAACTTGAAAGAGCCATTTGATTGATATAAAGTCATTTTGGAATTGGCACAGGGGATTTTAAAACTCAGTTATGCTCGGAGCGACAAGCTGAAGAGAGTGAGCCTAAGAGTAGGTGAAGCAGACATCAAATTTGTATATTCCCAAACTAATTACAAACAATTTCTCTGTTAAAATTTTGAGCCTTTTTGATATTTTTAACCGAACCATAACTATTTATGATTTATTTATCACAGGCAGGATTGGAGCTTTTTTCGATGCACAACATCTTCAACACTCCTCTTTGCAAGTAAGCATTCAAATCCTAAGTTAAATTTGCTTGATGAATTTTCACCTTCAGCAAAAGCAAAGCTTTGGTTTTTTTTTTCTAAGGTACGTCCTTCTCTTTCGACTTTGACTTTTGATTAACTTTAGACATGTGTTATCTTTTAGGTAGATTGTTTGATTTAGGAATATACACGAACGCATACACGAATATTGTGCTCTCAAACAGAAACACAAACACCAACATACATACAAATCTAAAATATAAATGAGAGTGTGAACACTATAAAAAAATGCAAACACAATCACGAACTCAACACTAACAAAAACGAAATGAAAAATATTCGCAAATACATATCTAAACGCAAATCAAACTTAAAATACAAATCCAACGCAAAATTTTAGGTGAAACACACATATTTTTTTAAGACAAATGCAAACACATGTGCATTATGTAAACACAAATTTGAGAGCAAATGCA
>OVBJ01003446.1:0-12202 GCA_900406535.1 Noccaea bulbosa
CATGCATGAGAATTAGGGTGTTAGTTTCATTTTAATAATGTAGCAAACCTAATGTTTTGGTTGCTAGAGTTTATTTATTTATTGGTTATTGGTTTTTTTTTTGTTTAATGTTGAACTGAATTCATGATTTAATATTAATGATTTCTTTCGAGAACTTCCGCATTGTTTTAAAAAAAAAAAAAAAAAAAAACTGGTTGTTTCATCTATAACCAGAGCCGGCCCTGAGGCCAAGCAGCTGCTTGCGGCCCCTTTAAGAATAAGTAAAATATCGGCCCCAATTTGACAGAAAAACTCTTATAGCGTAGTTGGCTGTGTACCTCAATATGTTATTTTAGGTGATGGGTTCGACTTTTCCTCGCTACATTAAGATTTTTATTTATTTTCTTTACCAATTCTTTGGCCCATTAAAAATTTTGGCTTGCGGCCCATGTATTCTCAGGGCCGGCTCTGTCTATAACCTTAGGATCCTTAAACCATTTCGACATCTATAACCTTAGGATCCTTAAACCATTTCGTTATGATAACTCTGTTGTAGAAACATGCTAGATTTCTAAGTATTTATTAATGAAAAATTGTAAACTGTTATATCAAATCTAACTATATCATTTGATAACAATATACGGTAAACTAGGTGGTTTCTCGCGCCTTGCGCGAGATAAAACAATATTTTCAATTATTTATCAAATCACATGTGAGATAAAAAGTACTTTCGTCTAATCATATAATAACTAATATAAACTCTAAAACTTAGATTGGTCTTTTGGATTCGAAATAACATTGTTGTGATTGGTAAACGAAACAGGAATTACTATTTGTTCCTGTTGAATATATGTTTCAAAACTCTCTGTTTTATGAAATGGCTTTCTCCTCTTCTTGAATACTATACTAAAATAATTGATATTGTTCGAAAACTCTTTGTTTTATAAAATGGCTTTCCCCTCTTCTTGGATATTATACCAAAATAATTGATATTGTTCAATTTAATATTAGAATGAAATTGATAGACAATTATATTATTTAAAACTATATAATTGTAGATAGACAATTGAAATCTAACACACTTACAATTATAATAATTATAGATTCGTTTAACGAAAAATTGAGTCATCTAAAATTGTTATAAAGAGTCTCTGCAACTTGGTCATTTTCTGAAATTTGGCTCTCTTTTTTTTTTCTTGCTTCTCATATATATTAGTTAATTAATCTCATTCCAAGTTCTTGAACTCTACTCGGTAAGAGACACAACTCTTATTATTCTTCGTATTTTCTATATTTTCTAAAAAGGCTTATCCCCAAACATTACCTAACTATAATAGAAACTCAAAAATATTTAATTTATTATAAAAAAACATTTTAACTTAATCAAAACATATATACAAAGTACATGTACTAATATGGAGAGTTTGTGAAATAATCTTTTGAATCATTAAATGCGCATGAGAAAAAATTATAGAGAAACACACACACAAATCCAACCAAAAGCTACCTAACTAAATTGTTTTTTATATAAAATTCATTGTATTTGTGCATAAGAATCCCCTATTGGAAGCCGGAGAATTTGATTCCATAAATTAATAAAAAGTATATGAAACAGAGAGATAGACTCACCATTGCTAAAATATTATCTTTGACTTGACTCATTGAAAAGTGAGAGTGTGTAAAGGTTAGAAAGACGGTGAGAAGAGAGAGTGGTGTATCTAAAGATTGTCAAGGTCATTTACCTTTTTAATCGATCAAATAAAAACCAAAACCTTTCAATAACCTATAGACACCATAGTTTCCTAATATCAATGGAACTATTTCTTAATATCGAGGAACTTTAATTAATCCCATGATAGAGCATACCTTTCGATTGCCTCAAACATGCCAAAGAGAATGATATGTAGGCTTTTGACATCACCAAGTTGATCTTAATTACTTAACTCCATAAACCTTGAAGAATTAATGACCGAAATGATCATATAATAAAAAGAGAGTTAAAACTACACTTTGTCGAATCCAAAAGTTAAAAGCATAACATATATAAACAATTCATCCGCGAGATAATCTAAATCAATCTAAAATCCATTAAAATTATTTTTGTCATTATCTTTGTGAGAGTGAATGAGAGAACTACATTAACCAAAATCACTTCGTAAATGATAGTATAGATGAAAAACTATAAATAAAAAAATTAATTATAGATGAAAAATTATAAATAAAAAAATTAATTAAACGATAATATAAAAATTAATTAAGCAATTTCATTAAAATTAGATAATTACAAAACTAATTAAAAGTTTCATTGAAATTATTTTTGTCATTATCTTTGTGAGAATGAATGAGAGAGCAATTTCATTAAAGTTAGATAATTACAAAACTAATTAAAATTTTTATTAAAATTAAATTTGTTATTATCTTTGTGAGAGTGAATGAGAGAGCTCTATTCTCCGAAATCACTTCGTAAATAATAGTTTAGATGTTCTCCCTCATATAAAACTATTAAATGAAAAAGATTAGATTCTTCTATTTTTTTATAGTATAGCTAGATATTGGAGAAATGTATAACGGAAGGGAAGAATTGCAAGGCAAATCTCCTTTGGCAGAGCAACACGATGAGACAATATATATATATGAATGAGTCATCAGTTTCTTCTGCCAATAGAGGATTCGCCCTGTAATGCTATCTACCAGACAGTATAATCTCCTTTTTGCTCTCTCACTTGATTGCATTAAATGAATTTCTCAAACTGTGTAGTGCATTTATACACTTTGATGTAAAAGCATATACTACGGAACAATACCTATGAAAAAACTTGAATCACAAAAACTTGGCATATAATTTACGAGCAAAAGTATTGGCAGGTACTGAAATAAAAAGCCTGGAAAGTCAGTAAAAAGTAAAGGAAGTTATATAAATCCCGAATCAGAAGAATGAGGACCGCGTGAACGGGTCTTTTAGGATTATACTAGAAACATATGCTCTAAGCCTCTATGAAACATGGTATCTGCCACAGAATATGCTTTTCTATATGCATGCACTACACATAAAAACACTTTTACCAACTATATATATATATTGCTAGTCCAAGTTACAAAAACTCAAGATGCAGATGTGAAATCATTATAAGAATATATTAAATAGTAAGGTGGGTGTTTGTGAAGGAAGAGAAACAATGTATGGTTGGATAACTGGGCGAATACTCCTATGGCAGATGGCTTTGGCATTGCTTGAGATGCAAGCAAAATGCTTCTCTGCCAAAGGAGATTTGCCCCGCAATTCATTCCATGCAAAACAATACATATCTTTCTGTTATCTCTCTATACAAGTTATGTTTATTATTTTTTCTTTTTTTGTTAAAAGTTATGTTATCTCTATACAAGTTATGTTTATTTTCTTGGTTATCGGGTTTCATGGATCAATCTTGTGATCTAAAACTACCATGCGAGGTCTGTATATATGTTGGTGAGTGTCTCTCGAAACATGGCATTAGTCTTAACGTTTGCATGTTTTGTTTTGTTTTGTTTATTTATTTTTGTTGTTGTTAATCACGTTATTCGCGCGCGTAATTGTTCTTGACTCAGATTTTATTTTATATTTCTTTTTGAAACTAGAAGGTTTTTACCGCTAAAAACAAAAGAAGTAGCACATTCTAATAAATGGTTTTGCTAAACAGATTTCGGAAATGGTTTTGTTCTATCTGTTTGAGTTAGAATGTTGACCAACAAAAAAACAAAGTTAGTTAGAACTCTAAATTGTCCCTATATTGACTTTTACCTCAGATTTTGATCTAAAAATTCGGATTCTACTCTTTTTTTTTTTTCCCATACAGTCTAGAGTCAGAATGATAAAAATACAACAGATGATATATATATATATATATATATAGTCAAGTGTCATTGTAGTAACCGGTCATCTTTTTGAAAAACCAATGAAGCAAAAAGATAGTAAGCAGAAAAACCATGAAAATGCAGCAAGACTGTCCTCTTCCACGCCTTCTTCTCTCTTCCAACGTATTCCCCCTTTCTTCGCTCCGCTCCTCTGTTAGCCTTACTGTCACATTCTTCGCCGTGCAACCGCATATTTCACACACACTGTCCAAGAATACAAACAGAGCACCTCTGTAAAAGATTTGACTTTCAAGATGAATGTGTCAAACACAGAATCTATTGAATCATATAGTACCTGTTTCCTCTTCGCTTGAACCAAGCTTCAGCGCAGTGAAAATGCGCAAGGCCAAGCTCGTTTTTGCATGCGCATCCAATCTCAACCAAGTCCGGACTTACTGGCTTACCAGAAACTCTATCCGGTGTTGTTTGGTCAGAACCAAAATGACAAATTCTGCAGATTCTTTGCCCATCACTCTCTTCTCCCCCACTCAAATCGACCGTGTGATACTCCTTCTTCGCCTCTAAAGCACCACTCTCTGCCTCATTATCCGCAACTTCCTCGTGAGTTGAAATGCTACTACTGCATCTAACATCATCATCTTTAGCCATTCTTGAATCACTCTCTTTTCTTCCCTCTTCCGGTTTATTAACATCTTCTTCTTCTCCTTCCCCTTTTTCTTTAGTTAACACATGTTTTGAGACAGAGGCACTGGTTTCACCTTTAACATCAGCTACAATCACGGCCCCAAGCACAAAATCACTCGATTTCGAACCACTTTTCTGGTCCATTTAATTCAAATATACCAAGAAACAAGGAGGGTTTTTGTGTGAGAATTCCTCAACTTCCTACAAAATAAGAGATCCATAAATTTTATCAGAAATGAAACAACATTTCCAAAACCTGAAAACCTTGTAATAGCTCCAAAACATGATTTTTGTTTCATCAAAATTTATCTTCAACGATTGATACAAGAAACCCTAAAACTCGAATTAATGGTGAACAAAGTCGTAAGGAGAAAAATCAAACCTTACCCAGAATCCAGATCCACTTTAATGAGCAGTGAGAGATAAATCACAACTTTAAAGCTCAGGGAATCTGGGAAGAACAAAATCACAACAAGGTTACTTTTACAGCTTTATGTCTCGAGATCTTTCAGCAACCGAAGAAAATAATCAGATAATTGCATCAAATCCCTTCAGGTAAACGGATGCTCGTCGCTTCACTTACCTGTAAATGCCCGAATCTGCTCTCGATTGCAATTTCTTTCACATCTAATATTTACGTTTCTACTTTCTATTAAACTCTCTGCTTCCAGTTTTAGGCAGTAAAACTAAAACACATTTTGTAGATTTTTGTTTGAGTTAGTGAAATTTTCTTCTGTTTTTTTTTTTCTTGATTAAGGCAAGGGAAGGAGCTAACTGGAGAAAGTTTGGTGATGCTGAATGCTGATAACAACTACTAAATTATATCATCTCTACTTTAAACTTTAAACTAATCAAACTATGTAAAGTAAAAAAATTATTTATTGACCAACAATATTCAAAAATAATTTGGGAGAAGAAATTCAAATTATAGAATATATATCAATATTTTAGTCTTAATTTTTCCTTAAAATATCTATAGATGTCAAATGGGCTAATCCGCACCCAAACGGGCTAATTTGCCGCGGTTTTATTTTTTGACAGACTATGCAGATTAGCCCGTCGCGGGCTGCGTTTGAAAAGTTAAGTTCAAACCTGCTCCGCCTTATATTAGTAGTATGCGGACCAGCTATCATGTCATATATAAGTTTTTTTGTTATTTTATATTGTGTTCAGTCAGCTATAAAAATAAAATTTGTGTTGCAAACTTATTTTATTCATTTTTTTTTTTTTTTTTTTTTTTTTTTTTTTTTTTTTTTTNTTTATTTTAGTAGACAGCGAATAAAGCTGAGAGAAGCCAAAAAAACAGAGTTGGCCTAAAAACACATTCAAGCAGCATAAAAAGTAGCAGCAACAAAAGAAACACCCAGAGAGAAGGAAGATCTAGTTTTGAAAAAGTCTAAACCACGTAAGGAGAAAGGAGTCCTCTCGGCCAATGAGCTGTGCAGCGAGACTAGAAGCAGGGGAAGAGCGATCCAAACTAAAGAGTTTTGCTCTCAAAAGGAGTTGGATTTCCTTGATTAAAACATGGACCGCTTTAACATTGGGTGTATGGAGTCTTGCATTCCGTTCCCTCCATAAGCAATAGACAATCGCCTGAATTAATAATTTGCAAATTGTATTGACCTTCTTGTGAGGAGAAGGCGAATCAGACCGCTGAATAATTTCCTCAATTGAAACAGGTAGAGTAAAGGCAGACCTCCCAAAAAACCCATCCCAAATCTCCTTTGAGTAACTGCAATAATTTCCAATTTGTATCTCTATCTCTTTCAGACTTATGAGGCACATGATGTAAAAACGACGTTTTTAGGTTTGAATTAATTTTATATTCAATTAAAAAAAAAATCAATTTGAATTATTGGTGGCTGTTGCATGTTGTCAAGTGTGAACCTACTAAACCGGTAAATTCTTAGTCTAAAAGTAGAATGTAAATCCAATCTCAGAAACGAACCAGAAAATGTAATATTGCAATGCCATGCACCCAACCCAAATTAGATTCTTAGAATTAAGGTTTACGGAGGAAGTGACTGATATTGATGAATTGATCAAAAATGTGATCTTTCATGTTGATGTTTTCATTAGATAAAAAAAAAATGAATAATTTTCAAATAGATTAATTAAATAATATTGGGTGATGATATATATGTCACACACAAAACACAATTCTGAGTCCAGAAAACACAAAAAGTAAAATTTATGAAGGAGGGAAGAAACGGTTGAGGTTGAAAGGGAGAGTGTAAAACTCCTCATTCCTGCTATCTCCTTTGAAAGTTCTGAACTTAGCCCACCAAGGCAATCCTCTGTCTTTGGCGCTATCTTTGTAATCCAAAGTGTTGTCCAAGAACACCGCGATCATCAGCGCGACCATCGGTGAAGACAAGAAGATTGTGTTCAAGAAATCATTGAACCAACCAGCATTGGTGTGAGCTGGACCGTGCAGTGCCTTGATGCTGAAGTCTCTGAAGTATTCGGGAATCGATAGCCCTAAGAAGAGAGACACACCCGTGATGAAGAGATTTCTCAGGGAGTTCATGTTTGTGAACTGCAGAAATGATAGCCCAACAGAAGCTGTAACACAACAACACAAAGAAAGCTTTTGTCAGATCAAAGTTTAAATGATTCTTAAAGATCCAGTGAGGAGGAGTAGCAGTACTGACCAACAAGACCGAACAAGACGCAGTACACAGCTGCAAATATCGTGAAAGGTATTGAAGCAAACAATGCACCAAATTTGCCTGAAAAACAAAAAGAAATTAAACAAGATTTCTTTTGAGAAAAAAAACATCTTAAAGAAGCTTAAGCTGGTTTATTATGGAGATGTGGATTGTGACCTAGCATTGAGAAGAAGATCATAAATCCTGCTGAGATTTGAATAACTCTGCGGCTTCCGACTCTAGTGCTTCCTAGTAATCCAACGTTCTCTCTGCAGATTTTGTGTAAGAACGAAGAAATCCATGAGACAAAACTGTTCCAGAATATATAGTTTTGAAAACCATTCACACTTCTTCTAACTTACACAGAGACGCTTGAACCACTTAGCGTTCCAAATAAACCGCTTAAGAGGATCCCAATGCCTTGCCAGCCGATTCCGCGGCTAAGAACATGCGGTGGAGGAGGCGTCGCGCTCGCCAGCCGCGCAGCAGCTTTGAAAGCTCCAGTTGACTAAAATCACATTCAAAAGATTCTTCTTCTTTTAGGACATTGACACATTCAAAAGATTCATCTTTGAAGACATTCACACATCAAGAAGATTCTTCTTGATCTTATTCACATTCAAAAGATCCTTCTTTTGGGGACATTACCTCAATGAGTGAGACTAAAACAGCGGCCATCATAGCAAAAGCATGACCAGCATCAAAGCTAGGAGCTCCCCATTGAAGTGGGTAAGGAATCTTGATCCTAAATAATAATAATAAAAAAAAAGTCAAGGGAAGCTTGTTAAAACACTATGATCAACCAATCTTGAATATTATAGGGAAATGCTAGAATGAGAGAAAGAAACTAACCAAGGAGCAGAAGAAATGAGGTTAGACATGTCGGTTCTACAGTTTACTTGTGTCTGGTGCGGTCGGTGTTTGTAAGCACCACTCGCTGTCAAGATATGCGCGTAAGCCCACACAATGATTATCGCTATGAGCATAGCGAATCTCTCCACTACTTGGAATTGCCTGAACTGAAACCCCTTCAGATACTACACAAGAGCATTTGATAACAGCAGTATCAGTAAAGAAAACATAGCTGGCTTTGTATTTGAAAATCAGAGAGACTTAAAGTCACATAACCTGAGAGAAGATGACAAAGAGGATAAGCATTGGAATCCCTATCTCAACACAATTACCCACCTGCAAACAAAAACACTCTAAAATAAGAAACTTAAAAAAAAAAAAAAGATGACTTTTTTCAATCTTTAAAGAGAGTAGTGTACCACTGGGAATCCTCTGTTGAAGAGTCCAAAACCAGTTAATGCAATAACAGGAACCATACCAACAGGACTAAAGAATCTGCAAAGTAAGATGAAAAATAAAAAAAATCATTAAAAGTCTCTACTTTTATATGTTAACAAGAAGCGATCTGTGTGTATGGTACCTTGAACAGATTGCCCACATCTGGCTGAAACCGAGGATGATTTGAACGCTGGATGCAACGATGATTGCGCCTTGAACAGCTCTCATTGTACTTAGAAACCTCTGTTTTCATTTTTTTCAGACTCATAAAACTAAAAAATTTGTTCAGAGATAGTGTTCAAAGAGAAAGTAGCAAAAGAAGATACCAATTGTGGATCTTCAATACGGGTTAAAGAAGAGTCACGGATGATTGAAATGATGGGAACCATGAATGCGTAAGAGCCTCCGATCACAGTTGGAAGACGGGTTCCAAATAGTGTTTGGAGAAGAGTGTTCACTCCTTGAATGAAGAGTAGTGTCTGAACAACTCTCACTTTGTCACCCTAATCAGTTTTGTCTCAATCAGTAACACACACAGAGAGAGATTCTTGAGGATTAAGAAACAATGGAGAATTGTTAAAAAAGTAAAATGCTCACATCATCTCCACCCATCATAGGAACAAGAAACGAAGGGATCATCACAGCGGTTCCTAAAGCCAGGATGTAATGCTGGAAGCCTAAAGCTATGGCTTCTCCTGCAAATAACATCATCATCAGATAGAAACTCAAGAAAGATCCACATGAATCGGTTACAGAGATTGATTTTCTGAGAGACCGTACCCCATGGAGGGTTTGAGTCAATACAGTACTCTAGACCCTGAAGCTGATCCATTGGTGGGTGGCTTATCTCCTCTGGCTTTACAGGATCCATGGTTTCAGAGTACCAATCTGTTCTAAAGTCCTTCTCTTTCTTTCTGGGTCACAGCAATCTTCTTCCTGGATGTGTTCACTAACTAAAGCCGCTCATGAATCAGCTAAGAATCAGGGTGACCAAAAGGATCTTATTGAATCAGAGGAATGACTGAGAAAACAAGAGAAGGTTGCTATCAACTAAAAAAAAAGGTGTGTGAAAGAGAAAAAAGATGAGAAAGCTTCTCTTTTTCGAAGTTGAAGCTGAGTTAGAAGAGAGCTTTTTGGGGGTAGTGGTGGAAATGGTGATTAGCTGAGGAATATTTTTTATATGAATAGTGTGAGGAGGTTGAAAAGCAAAAGGACCGTTGAAATTTTAATTACCGGAAATGCCCCTTAAGGAACTGCCAAGAAAGAATACTACCGTTACACTGTTGGTTTGGTAAATTATGTTTTGTTTTTTCAACTTTACACATCAGAGAGTCACAGACTCTTTTAATGCGTTAGTTATGATGTTTCCTGACTTCTGCAGTTCAATAATCTATTCAAGCGTCTCTCTTAATTAAATCACAGTATTTCAATAAGTCATGACTAGTGTTTAATATCTATATTTATTGTTCACAGATTATTTTTCTTTTCAGTTTTCAACCTTTTTTTGGGTCTCAAGTCTCAAGAGTCTTTCCAAAAATCTATCATTTTCACGTCTCATATTCCTTTTAGTACTTCGATTCCTCCATTTCACAAAGAATATCATTTTAGAGTTTTGTTTTTGTTTTATAAAGAGAGTCAATTTAGATTTTCAATGCAATTTTATTAATAAAAATCCAGTTTAAACCTTGTTATATTAGTGTATTAACGGAATGAGTATGTTTTAAAGAAATCTAAACTAAAAAAAAAATTCATTTTTTTTATTCAAACTGAAGATTACAAAAATATAAGCTATAATGAAACATAGGTTTAGCAAATGAAATTCTTATTTATACAGAACATTAGTAATTTAGTATGACTCATATCGATTAAGAAGATTTGACCATGATGAAAGCAAACCCAAGTAAAAAGGGTACGTAAAAGAAACGTTATGATTGTGTGAATTTTGAAAGTGAAGTGTTTTCGAAAAAGAGGATTGAACCAATCACTTATACCATCTCTTTTGCTTTAATTTCTTTATTTTTCACTTTGAACTTCCTTTATAAGAAAACAAAATTATCTGTGGTTCTGAGTAATAATAAGATGGAGCCAGCAAATGGGTCCAAGACAGTAATCTGACTGGGGACACCCACGTGCGTCCCAAGGAGGACCAAAATGGGTCATTTTGATTATGGACACAAAACATAAACAATACAAAACTCACATTGCCTTTTTTGGTTGACAGGAACCCCCTCAGGTCTGTCTCTTTCATCTGTTGACTTGTTGAGTGTTGACTGCTACATGACTGAAGCGGTGCCGTTTCATGCTTGTGGTCGACTTAATATAAGGATTTTTACTTGCTCATGTCCTGCTCTCAAGTAGATGTAGATCTCCGTTCATCTGTCTCTCGCGCCTCCATTGTTGCCTGTGTGATTTAAGATTAGCACAATGCTTGTCTATGATGAAGTAAACAAAGGTTCGGCTATTTGTACAAATATGCGTAAAACCCAAAGAACTAGGCTTTGACATTATAAAGACTTGTCATTTACTCTAAGTGGTCCAAGTTTTTTTTTGTTTTTAACTAAGGAGACAAAGAAATGGGGACTTACGAGAAAGCTGTGTAACCAGAATCACCAATGACACATCTGATTGAACACTCTACATTATACCAGGGAGAAGATAGAAAATCTTGAGTACTAGCTGATAGAGGAATCTTCATATCACCCTATACCCGATAAAGGTATACACCACAGAAAGAACGAACTTAAGTATGCCTGCAGAATCCATCTCATAATCTCGTTGTACACACTCAAAACTAATTTGTCTGTTATGAAAAAAAAACTTTATCCCACTTTGATTTCTTGTTTGGTATGCCATGGCGAGCCACAGTATTTGTATCTATCGGTCTAAACATGGATGTCTTGTAGAATTTGTCATGTTCCCAAAATCTCATTGATTTATCGATACATATTGTTATTATGTTCATTGCAAATTTGACACGTCTCAAGTTTTGGTGATCAGGATTATCAAATTTTACATAAGAAGATATTACAATTACGTACGTGCTCTTACTATTATCTCACACATAACAAAAAAAATATCATGATAAGTAATATTTTTGTATGATAAGTTAGACAATTGGTTTTAATTTGCATATGGTTGAATGCATGTTATGTAATGTAAATGGAGTGGCTTATTTGGTATTCTTAGGTCATGCTCAATGTTTTGCAAGTTGCAACCTATCTAAAATCAGACTCGGATACAGATCATTATGTTTGTGCAGTGACTCAAACAACTCATTGACCTGCTCTCCGAAGGATATCATTCTTGACCAACAATATAAACATCTCTCTCTTTTTTGGGCTTCTTGCATGTCCACTAGTTATACGAATTTTGAACAGTTCTTTTAGAGAATTTATTTTATTTATTTACGTAATACACAAAGATAAGCATTATCCAAACAAATGTATACATCTTAACGTGCTCTTCACATCGATTATGTTCTTCTGTCATGAGGGTTACTGTCCTTATTAGTTATGAATTTTCTTATTAAAATCCTATAACCAAATATACGAAACGGGATAAACCTTCGTCGTGCTTGCATTTTAGGCTTTTCTCTGGAAATATATAAAGGTCTATAATTTTCCCCTTTTTATTGAGAGTCTTAAATATGCATCAAAAAGGCCTTATACTACTATTATTATTACTAGAAATTTGACCCGCGCGATGCGCGGAATTAAAACTATATCGAATTTTAAATTTTATTATTT
>OVBJ01003447.1:0-12199 GCA_900406535.1 Noccaea bulbosa
CACAAAAGAACATAGAAATCTATGCTTAAAATTGCTAAAATACCCATACATTAAGTAGCAACTATCTTTATATTTTGTGCTGATACATGTATTTAAAGAGAAATTTTGAAATATATCAACCCGATATAACCGTTTTGATGTTTTTTTTTTTGTTTTTTTGTTAAAGGATTCTCGTTTTGCTTCTATGTGTTTATTTGAAGAACAGAAAAATATTAAAAGTTATTAGGTTGAGATTTAATTATTCTAGTTTTTTTTGTACATCCAATTTAAATATTCTAGTTGAGGTGCAGAATTACAACTGAAACTTGTATATGTGTATATACATATAATTAAGGGATATATCTTTTAGGAGATAAATTATTTTTGTGGACCTTGTGGCTAATAAAAAATCTAAAAAATAACTAAATAAGCTATTCAAAACGTTATAAAAGTAATTAAAGTATATATTTTCTGTAACATTATATGTAATATTTTTTTAATCAAAACTATTTTCCCATTTTAGGAAAAAATGAAGAAAAATTGAGTGGACACTTCACACTAGTTACGTACGTAACGTATAGAAGAAACTTGGCTTATATATAGTAGTTTTTATTGGAGAAAAAACATACTGAAAATTATAAGCTTTGAGTTTTAAATATTCTGGTTAACTTTCATAAATAGGTGAAGAATTACAACTAAATCTTTGAAGTAAAATAAAAATAAGGGAAATGGGACCAATATCTTTTAGGAGAGATATTTTTTGTGGACCTTAGCTATTAAAAATCTAACAAATATGGTATTTAATCTTTATATTTGTTGGTCAAAGATATTCTTTTTGTTAGTTTTGTCTTTGAATAGCAAAAATAGTACGTGTCAATAATAATTGTTATGTGCTTGGGTGTCATACAATATGGAAAGATTTTTTAGCTTTTCTATACAGAATTTGAGGGAAATATATTTTGTCCATATTTATTTTCCAATTTAGGCCAAAAAAGAAGAAAATTTGAGTGGACACTATTAACGTAACGTATAGAAACTTGGCTTATATATTATTAAGTCCACAAGAAGAACACAAAAAACTCTTCACGAGAAAAACTTGAAGAATCCAAATTTACAAAACATGATGATGATACTTCTCTTGTGCTTCATATTTTTCATTGCCATTCTATTTTTCACAAAACAGGCGACAGGGAAGAAAGGCAACAAATGGCCATCACCGCCGAGACTTCCGTTGATCGGAAACCTTCATCAGCTCGGCAAACATCCTCACCGATCAATGTACTACCTCAGCCAACGTTACGGAGATCTCATGCTCCTTCACTTTGGCACAGTCCCCATTCTTATAGCCTCTTCCGCCGACGCTGCTGGAGACGTTTTGAAGACGCATGACCGCGTCTTCGCGAGTCGTCCACATTCGAAAATATACCATAAGCTTCTTTACGGGAGCCGTAACATGGCCTCAGCTCCTTATGGAGAGTACTGGAGACAAATGAAGAGTGTGAGCGTCATCCATCTCCTCAGCAACAAAATGGTGCGATCCTTTCGTGACGTTAGACAAGAAGAGCTCAGCTTGCTGATGCAAAAGATCAGGGAATCGAGTTCGTCGCCGATGAATCTAAGCAAGCTCATGTCGACTTTAACTAACGATGTTATATGTAGAGTGGCTTTGGGACGGAAATATGGTGTTGGAACAGATTTCAAAGAGATGATAGATAGGCTCATGAGGCAGTTGGGTACGTTTACTGTCGGAAGTTTTGTACCGTCGCTTGCGTGGATCGATTGGATCTGCGGTTTGGATGCTCAACTGGAGAAAACGGCAAATGATTTTGATGAGCTCTTGGAGAAAATTGTGCAAGATCATGAAGATGGAGACGGCGATAAGGCTGATTTCGCCGATGTATTACTCGCCGTTCAAAGAGAGAAGACCGTAGTAGGTTTTGAGATCAACCGGTTAAGCATAAAGGCAATCATCTTGGTAAAAGAACAAAAATTAGATCCAATAATGTTTTTAGTATATTTTAGCAAAAAAAAAAAAAAAAAATGTTTTAGTATATAACCATATATAACAGTTATTGTTTTGGATTTCACTTTTCAGGATGCATTTGTGGGTGGTACAGACACGTCCTCAACGCTTTTGGAATGGGAAATGACAGAGCTTCTACGTAAACCTGAGTGTATGAAAAGACTTCAAGAAGAAGTCCGTACAGTTTGTAAGGGAAGAACAAGTGTATCAGAAGACGACATTCAAGACATGAGCTACTTAAGAGCTGTGATCAAAGAGACACTCAGGCTGCATCCTCCAGTTCCGTTGATGGTTCCTCACGTATCAACAGAAGATGACATATTGAGAGGTCACCACGTACCGGCCGGTACGCAGGTTATGATCAACCTTTGGGCGGTCGGGAGAGAGGTTGCGACGTGGGGACCAGATGCGAATGAGTTCAAACCGGAGAGGCATTTGGATTCGTCTGCTGATTTCCGGGGTCAGGATTTTGAGCTGATTCCGTTTGGAGCAGGGAGAAGAATGTGCCCAGGGATATCATTTGCCGTGGTGTTGAATGAGGTTGTTTTGGCTAACTTAATGCATGGGTTTGACTGGGGATCCACAGAAGATCATGAGACCGAAGTTGCTGAATCAATCGGTGCTGTGATTCGCCGCATGTTCCCTCTTTACGTGACTGCATCATCACCTACTTCTTGAATAAGGCATTATATATATAGTCATGTTCTTAGGCTGGCGGTTCTCTTCTTTACTGTTCTGCTGTTTCAATGTCAATTATTTTGTGGTTTATCTTTGTTGCTTGGTGTATAACATTAGTTAAAACCTAGTTATAAGGTTCCTTTGTTGGCTTTTGATTCCCTGTGTGGGGCGTACGTTGGACAGTACCAACGAATACCCAAACTTTTGTTATCATCTATGACTCATATTGTCCATATTAATCTATGCACAAAGAAAGTATTTAACGAAGAAGAAGAAGGGTACGGAATATTTATTACTTGATTCATTTGTTGTACACAACGAGTATCATCAGGTCAGTCTCCTCTCAATTGGGCTTCACGGCTAGTCAAAGGAACATAACGCACTGAAGTTTCGCTCTTGATGCTAACCGAACCGTCTGAGTTCTTATCCACCACTTTCAGATCTTGGAATATGTTCCCCACCGGTATCACCAGTCTCCCACCAGGTTTCAGCTGTTCAATCAACGCCTCTGGGATCTCCGGCGCTGCTGCTCCCACATGAATAGCATCGTACGGTGCAAACTCAGCCCATCCTTGCCTTCCATCTACTTGAAACAAAACAACAACGTAACTCATCAAAAAACAGCAACGTAAACGAACAAGAACATCTTTTGTAGAATTTAATCTCACCGCCAACGTGAACAGCGAGAGATCCTGCTTTGACCAATGGCGAAGCAGCACTGGCTTCAATATTCTTCATGGAAGAAGCAACCAACTCAGGAATGTGCTCCACGCCTACACAACGCCCTTCGGATCCAACCATAACCGCAAAGCAAGCTGTCAAGTACCCGGTCCCTATCAAGATTTTGAGCAATCAAACCAATCATCATCAACAAAAAGCAAGAAGAAACCCAATTCAGGAGAAGAAACAAACGAACCCGAGCCGACATCAAGAACACGCATCCCTGGTTTCAGATTCTTCTCGAGAAGTTGAAGGCACATTGCGTGCATGTGAGGAGCTGATATGGTGGCGTTATACCCGATAGACATGGGACTGTCGACGTAAGCAGAGGAAGGGTCTGGCACAAAGACGCCTCTGTCCACAGCCTCCATAGCTTTAGCAACTTCATCAGACGTGATTACACCATAACTTTGCAGATTCTCCACCATAGCTTTGTTCTTGTTGATACTCTTTGGGCTCCAGAATTGCTTACAACATCGCCACATAACAAATCACCCATCAGGAGACGAAAAAGAAGAAAAAAAAAAATTAGCAATGAGTGAAATTATTATACACTTCAATTCAATTCATCATTAGAAGAGATCAATCGTTTGAGTGTCTGTATCTATCGACCATCCATAATTGACAGACAAAAACAGAGGATTTTAACTAGAAATTCAAATTTCATGCTAAATCGAATTCTGATTTCGAGAAAGGTAACTGGTAGGGAAGTTATAATCTTAGTGATCTCAATCGAAACTTTCAGAAAATAATGAAAAGTGAAAGAGTACCTTCATCTTCTGTAATAGAAAGCTTCTCGTGATTCAGTGGAGCCAGAAGCAGAGAGAGAGAGAGATAGAGTAGTGTGTGACTGTGTGAGAGAGGTGATCGGAGACTTCAGAGTTCAGGCGTTAGGAAAATGGGGAAAGTGGTGGCGATAGCGCATAATAGCGGAAAATGCACGCAACGAGAGAGTTAAAAGGAATATCGTGCGCCTACCTTTTTGCAACTTTTCCTACTTTTTCTATTATGTTTTAGTATTTACCCCATAGCTTGTTCTTTATCAATTTTGACCCATTCTTGTATTTCAAAAATGTTTGGAATAAACCGAGCAAAGATGCCCTTATAGCTCAGTGGTAGAGCGTCAGTCTTGTAAACTGAAGGTCCGCAGTTCGATCCTGCGTGAGGGCACCTTTTTTAAAAATATCACTCTAGGGGAATCTTGAAACGACGTCGTGTAACATTTTAACGTAGATGCCAAAACACAGTCGTTTTGGAGATTCGGACTCCGAAAAAGGCTCTCTAGATCAGATGACGGGGAAGTACGAACGACAATATCGTCGGCTTCGCTCGTCGTCACTCTCATCGTTTCTAGGGTTTTAATCTCTGCAAATGGCGAATCTTGTGCAGAGATTTCTCAGGAACCAATCATGTTTAAGGGCAATCCCGAGGCTCGATCCCAATCTTACAACAAATCAGAAGCCTTGCATCAGCCACGTCGGGTCTGTATCTGCAGAATCCGATCCAGTTCCTCTTACCAATCCCGTGATCACCGTCGCCGATAAATCTCTGCACTTTTACCCGAGTTTCCCAATCGGGTACGGGTTTAATCCGACTGTGATTCATGATTCGGGTCTAATCGAAACGGTGGCGGAGGAGAAGGAGACGGTGATTTATGCGGATAGTGTGAAGAAGAAGAGGAAGAAGAAGATGAACAAGCACAAGTACAGGAAGCTCAGGAAGGAAATGGGACGAAAATCTTAGAGATCGCTTGCTTGCTCGATTTCCCCTTTTCCTAATATTTCCGGTGAGAAATTTGAAAGCTTTTTGTCTTATAAATATTGGGCTTCAAGTCCGAACCATATTTCTTTTGAATTATATCGAAAATGTTCTGAATTTAGACTAAGTGTTGATGAATCTGTATAAGCATTTCTCGTTATAAGTCAGTTGTTAATCGTTTGTTTTCGCCAATGATTTCATTGAAATTCCACACAGTTGCATTGTTACTTCTTTGTTGTAAGTTCAACAGTTTGAATCTTCAGGAGTCGTAGTTGCCTTCTGTAGTGTTGAAATTCTCTAAGAAGCAATTGTTTTTGTGCATTTCCTTTCTTGAATTGTGACAGTGTGGGGTTTCTCCTTCTTCCGAGGTCTTTACCTAATCAGAGAAGCTGATTTTTTTGAGTTCATGATCGTATTGACTTTACTTGGCTGCATTGATCGATTAGTTCCTCTTAAGTAGTACATCGATCCTGGAAACCCACTAAGGATAATTCGTTTAGTTTGAATCTAAAGCTATCTCTGTATTACATGAGACTATTCCTTTGAGCTCTTTCAAATAGACCTAGAATTTGTAGGAGGCTGAAACCTGATTTTAAAAAAAAAAATATTAGATTCTTCAAAGAGGTTGCTTTGGCCTTAGCTATCTAGATTTAAATGGCAAATAGAGTTGTTTGCGTCTACTATTGAGGCTCTTTTGTCGATCCAAACTCCAACCATCATCCTTAAACCCTGTTTCTTGAGAGTTGAGACTTTATGATTCTTCTGCTTTCTCAATTATTTTGTTTTTGTTTAGATTTGATTATGCTTTAGCTTTGCATATAGTGTGATCATACTTTTGTCACTTTTCTTGTTCTAATATTTTCTTCTTTCTTTTCTTTTTCATTATTGTCGCAATAGTCACATATGCAACATATGATATTCCAACTATTGCACCAATGAAACCCCTACAACAAGACCAGTACCTATGTATGATTACAACTTTTGAAGACGGTTGCATATGTAGTTAACTTCATTAATCATCAATTCAAAATTTTCACGTAATCGAATGCTCACTGATGGATGCATCTAAATTATGTTATAATTTTACTTCTCGTTCCCATGGGTTAGTTCATATCTTTGACCGCGTTCTGCAGTTAAACATTGGTTCCCTTTCTATACTCATAGAATAAAGATCTACGAATTATACACATTAAAGATCCACGAGTTCATATAGTGTTTGTGTCTTCTATTCTTCTGCCTACTCATTACTAAGCATTCTTAAAAAATTGCTTCCACATGACAAGTAATAGATGAAATATTAAACATGAAAAATATTTTTTGATGTAGAGATTACATAAAACGAGAAACCGTCATTTTCTGGCAAACACAAACCGTAAAAATAAAAAAATGAAACAATTAAGTTTTGAATTATTTGATGAAAATTTTAAAACTTTAGATTCACATATTCAGATGTCCTGCTAGACTATTGCCATCCGTTCGAGATACGAAAGTCTAGCATTATCGGTTGATAAAGACGAGTCATATTGAAGATCGGATATTGTTAGCAATGAGTCAACTGCATGTTCACATTGTGCTCGTTCATATATTCACTTCTGTTTCAGTTATACGAAACTTTTGTGATTGATTGTTAATTGTTTACGTGCTGAAGATGAAGAACGTGAAGACTTTTCGTATACCCATTTGAAACCTGGTCTTTAGTTTTAGGAATCTTCTTGATGCAACTAAAATGTTTTTATATGATTTTTCTCGGATTCCACTTCAATTATTTGAAGCGTTCAGATTTGGGATTCTTAATTATAGCTTTGGGAATCTTAATTATAGCTTTGGATATTAATTGGATTAGTTTTAAGGACACAAGTTAAGCCGAGCTAGATGTGCCTGTGTGGATCGGTCTAAGACCCCTATAAGTCTAGACAAGCAACACGGTATTGTAAATTTGAATTATTGGTTTCGAACATAAACTATTTCTATTTAGTAACAATAATAAATAAACTCACTTGCACGAAACTAGGAAACAGCTTACCACGTCGTTGCATTTTTGGGATATTGTGAAATACACGATAATTTTTGTTGTGGGGGAGGTTAAATTTAGCTTAAAACCAAGAACTAGACCACACGTTTAGTTCAGTTTAAGTCTGTAAGATGATGGTCGTAAACCAATTTATGATGGTTTAGTGGCTTATGCTCAACCACAATACTACGCAATCCCTGGCAATTTACATCTATCAAATATAGGATTTCCATTACAAATTCAGTTATGGTTAGTCAATGTTAACGTTAGTCACACAAAAAAAAAAAAAAAAAACTGTGCCCTAGAATCATNCTTCATCAATCATCTGTGAAAGTTAGTCGCACCAAATAGTTATTATTATTTTTCAGAAAAGTTAAATATTTTTCGTACATATGAATATTCATCAATTAAATGGCCTAGGATCATATTAAAAGAAAAGAAAAAGGATTAAATATATATTTCCTTACACTAGGAAGCATCCATGATTAAACCACGATGCGGGTATTAAGCAAGATCGATTAGAATTATTCGTTCATATCCACCATCAAACGACATTAACTTGAAAATTCTTAAGTCACTGTCGGTTTAAAATTGTTTAGTTTGATCTCAAACTTGATGCAAAACACTACTCTTTTGACTAACAACTGATATAGTGTTATAAACATATAAATTAAAATGAGTGAATTATGAAACTCTTTCCATATTTATAAAAGAAATTTTAATCAAAAAGTTTTAGCCAAATTTATATATATAACGAAATTCTGGCTAAATATATGCGTGCTTCTGTTCAGAAGCATTTGTCTCTCAAGTAAGAATCAAAACAAATCTGAAAGACAACTTTAAAAATGTCCATAAACTCGCAAGTACTAGCCCAAAACCTGCTTGATGATATTTTATATAAATTATATTGTGACTTGACCTGTATTTATATTTTATGGATCGGATGCGTCAAAAGTGTTCACTCGTCTTTCCTTTAGAATTCATAATAACGATTGAAGAAATGCTAAACAAATCGCCACGAGCTCCTTCCTGGAAGAACACATGGCGTTCCCACGATCCATGGGAAACCAAAATATAATTCTATATGACTATTACATTGATTATCAAATGGTCGGTTAGTAAATTATTTTCGTATGTAATTGTTCGGTGGTTTAAGACTTGTTTTTAAAAGCCAGTTGCTTCGAATGATGGAATCAAAAGCTTTCGATACGCAGTGATTAGTAAAAAAAATTAAGCAAAATTCATGGTTTAAGCTTAGAAAAAATGCAAAAGATTATAGTTTGGGTTGGGGATTCAATTTTTTTCACAAATCTCAGAAATCGTCGGAGTGTTACATAATCACGTGTAATGTGATTATACACGGATAGATAAAGTCGTACGTATGTTTGTAATCAGACTGATGTTAGAATGTTGTAAGAAATTTCATGTAATGGGTCAAAGTTTTCCTTTGTCTTTCTTTCATATAATATACCCATCACCTTTACATGATCAAAAATGTATAAAAATAAAATATATGATCATGTTGTTCTTAATCTAACACGATAAAAAGAATAAAATCTTGTTTTACAATATGAAAGTTTTATGAGTTTTAGATTAACAATCAAATACTGAGTTAATTAGTTCATATCGCTTACAATATATTTATATCTCATCTTAACTTTAGTTGTTTCTTCGAGATAATGGCTGTCTTATCTTGAACTAAAATATCCTTCTAGAATCGATAATAAATTATAATCAGACTTCTCATGAACCAAGATTAAACCTAATTAAACTCATATACATGCAATCTTAAGATTTAATGGATTTTAAATTTAAAACTATTTGGTAATGAATCAATTAGTCTGTCTATTTCTTAGTACCATTTCGATCCCATCTTAACTTCTGATATAAGATTGTTTAAAAAGGTCATTACAAAAAGGAGATTTTTGATTGTACAAGTCAACAATGCGATGGTGTGAACACATCTTAATCTAACTATTGCTTTCATTATTTTCCTTAAGCAACTTGTTGCTTCGTCTTACTTTTGCCATTATTGTATAATTTTATCAATTAACTTCCATCTTTTTCCCCTAATAAATCAGCATCAAATGGTCCAGTTAGGCTATAACTTAAAGATATCAACCATGAGAAATATCAATATCATCATTGTCATCCAAACGATTCTGGCTTAAAAACGTTAAAAACGTTTCAAGGATTCATTCAGTTTTTCTGTCACCGTTAGCTAAATTTGTCAAATCAAACATTCAAATAACACATATATATTTATTTAAGGATGCAATTTTTAAAACCAGAAGTTATATAAGTTTCATTATCTAAACTATTTATAAGGAAATTACACCTACGATGGGTGATTTGATCAGCTAAGATGCGTGTACAAGTGTCATAAAAGTGTTCCACAAGACTAACCAAGACGTAAACAAACACAAATAATTCATCTTACAAACGTCGATGGTATTTTAGTCATTTCATTTCTCGCAAGAAAATATTATTTCTCTTTGGCTTTGCTATATATATCTCCATTCTCCAACACCATTTCATCAAACTCTCAACTTCAGAGAAAAATACTCAATCAAAGAAAGAAACAATGAAGAAACTTCTCTTGATCTTTCTCTCCACTTTTCTCGTTCTCCAAATCGCTCGCGGTTTTGACTACGACGACAAGGAACTAGAGAGTGAAGAGAGCTTGACAAAGCTCTACGACAGATGGAGGAGCCACCACTCTGTTCCTAGGAGCCTCCATGAAAGGGAGAAGAGATTCAACGTTTTCAGACACAATGTGATGCATGTTCACAACACCAACAAACAAAATTTCCCCTACACGCTTAAGCTCAACATGTTTGCAGACTTGACTGTTAATGAGTTCAAGAATGCCTACACCGGTTCTAACATCAAGCATCACAGAATGTTGCAAGGACCCAGACCAGGCTCGCAACGGTTCATGTATGAGAATTCAACCGGAGTTCCGTCCTCAGTTGACTGGAGAGAGAAAGGTGCTGTCACTGAAGTCAAGAATCAAGGACACTGTGGTAAGTATAAAAGCAAGATCTAGTAGAAAGAAATGCCAAATGATAGATACTTATTTTAAATGAATTTAGTGAGAAGTAAAAATAAATAAAATAAATATGAATTTAGTGAAAAAAATATATATCAAAAGTTTTCATATATATATGAGTCTGTTTCAAAACATATGAAAATGGCGTTGTTTTTCACATTTGAGATGTGAATATATAAACATATAAATAGTCACTAACAACACACAAATATATGATCACAAGGTAACTGGCTAACTGCTGATAGTCTAAAACAAACTTATATGTTTTTTTGTCAACAACATTGAAAACTTATACGTCATACTCATAATTTATATATATCTAAGAAATCCATAGTAGATCATAATATATAATACAGTTGAAACTTGTAAACCTAAAATTTGGAAAATGTATGAATGATTTCAAATTTATGAAATAAAACTGTATTAATATAAATTTTCAGGATACATAAAAAAATGTTTGAATTAACGCAATCCTCAGAGTGAATTATATTGTAATCTATTTGTTGACCTAATGATTTGATAATGTTTAAAAAATTACCAGGAAGTTGCTGGGCATTCTCTACAGTTGCAGCCGTTGAAGGAATCAACCAGATCAAGACAAACAAGCTAGTCTCACTGTCTGAACAAGAACTAGTTGATTGTGATACTCGCCAGAACGAAGGTTGCAACGGAGGTCTCATGGATATTGCATTCGAATTCATCAAGAAGAACGGTGGAATCACCACCGAAAAAAACTATCCATACGAAGGCATTGGTGGAAAATGCGATGCTTCAAAGGATAACGGCGAGATTGTCACCATTGATGGGCACGAGGATGTACCCGAAAACGACGAAAATGCTCTTCTTAAGGCTGTTGCAAACCAACCTGTATCCGTTGCAATTGATGCTGGGAGTTCAAATTTCCAGTTTTATTCAAAGGTAATAGCTAATAAGAAAATATTTTATTAAAATTAAAAAACGTGGTTTTGATACGCGCGAGAAACTTCATATCTTGGAATATATATAGCTACTATCATATTTAACTCAAAACCATATATTATATAACATTTTTGGTGTAACTTGTTGTAGGGAGTGTTTACGGGATTTTGTGGAACAGAGCTAAACCACGGTGTGGCAGCGGTTGGGTACGGATCTGACTCGCACGGGAGAAAGTATTGGATAGTGAGAAACTCATGGGGACCTGAATGGGGAGAGAAAGGCTATATCAAGATCGAGAGAGGGATTCATGAATCTGAAGGGCGTTGCGGTATTGCTATGGAGGCATCTTATCCGATCAAGCTCTCCTCTTCTAATCCATCGAAAGATGCTGACCTCAAAGATGAGCTCTAGATATGTTTATGTACACATTGTGTAGAACCATTATCAATGTTGCTATGTTGGTGATTTCAATTCATGTTTGTTAGTTTCGTCTCCATGATTTGAGTTTGATGTTGCTTTTGAATTGGAATAAAAATGTCTCCTTTTCCTTAATCTTTTGCTTATTAGTTGATTACATAGAAAGTTTAATAAGACATTAACATGAATAGGTTTTCCTAACAATACAAAAAAAAAAAAAAACAAAAAAAAAATAAGAGACAACACGGCATTGTAAATTTAAATTATTGATTTCGAACATAAACTATTTATAATCAGTACAATAATATTAATAAATAAACTCACTTGCACGAAACTACGAAACAGCTAACCACGTCGTTGCATTTTAGGGATCTTGAGAAATACACACAAAAAAAAATTGTTGGAGGAAGGTTAAATTAAGCTTAAAGCCTTAAACCAAGAACTAAACACACATGCACACACACAAAAACAGAACTAAACACAAGTTTAGTTGTGTTTTGAGGTCGTACACCAATTTATGATGGTTTAGTGGCTTATGCTCAACCACAGTACTAAGCAATATTAGACGATGATAGTTTAAGATTGGAAGATTAATATTGTATTGACTCTCATAACTTCTAAAATATACATAAAGAAGATATAT
>OVBJ01003448.1:0-12194 GCA_900406535.1 Noccaea bulbosa
AAGATATATCATCACATAATCACCGTAGGAAACGGTTACGGTGTGAGACGAATCGAAGAAGCGGTTACGGTGGGAGATGAATCGATTCGTCTGTCGAGCTTTTGATGTGTGACGAAGTGGAAGATGGAGATGCATCTCTTTTGCTGAATATTGGTGGGTTTCTATGTCGGTGGTTTTAATATAGTGGGCTTAGATAATGCAGTGGGCTTAATATAGTTTGTGGGTTTAGATAACACAGAATCGAAAAACGGAAACAGGTTTGGCGAAATTGCTTACGTGGCAACTCTGGGAGGTAGAAGCTGACATGGCAGGATGGGAGCTCTCCTCACGAATCCGAGGTGGACACTCTGAGGAGCCCCAAATAGCAGCTTTTATTAGTATAGACTAGGTGTTATCCCGCGCTACGCGCGGGTTTCATGCTATAAAATTTGCGTTGCCAAAATTTATAAATATTAAGTATAAAGTTTTCTTCTTTACAATTATCTAAATACAATATACCTACAAATTTGGTGATCATCTAACTTTTCAAAAAGAATGATTTTTTTTGTTATATTGCTTCAACAATCTTTCTAATTCCAGAATTTTCAAACCAAACATTTTGTACATATAAATAATGTTATGGTCAATCTATTTTGTACATATGAATAATGCTATGGTCAATCTATTCTCCTTTAGTTAAATTTCTTAAGTTTTTTAACCTCGCGATGGAAAAAATAAGAGGTTCTAAAGAACACCATAGATAAACATATATTAAATTCGGTACTTCTTAATAGCGTCTTACTGTTTTAATATATTTCTTTGGCATGTTTGTTTTCATTATTTCATCATTAATCAATTCTTCATAACATGTTTTTATTTGTGTTCTCATTAACGTGTTCTTTCTTCTAAATTATAATTACATTTATTTTATTTTGTTTGTTTCCCCACATACGTTGTTTTACATTGTAAGGTCCACAGTGGAAGAGAGCTGAAGCAAATTATAATTACTTATTTTGTAAGGAGTCATTAAGGGCTCAAAGATGGCTATAACGGATGTACTTGAGATTTTTGAAATCGAGTTCAAGACTTTTTAATTACGTTTTTGGAATTAGATTTAAATATTTAGAATTAGACGTTTAAGGTCCACTGTGATCTCCTTTAGCTTTGGCGGTGGCATCAAATTTTGCAGCAACTTTAAAAACATATTTTTAACAAAGTTTTGAATCTTTACAACATATATATACACTGGCGATAAATACAACAGCTTTTGTGTACTCGCAAATGTGAGTGAAATGAACCTGCATAAAGTGTGACACTTTTCTTTAGAATACTGAGAGATGCATACTGAACAAATATTCCGTCGTTTTGTCCGAGTTTCCACTTCCTTGAACCTTGACCTTTTCAAACCTGCGAGAAACAATTTTTGTCCTTCTTTTGTCCTTCGGTGTTTTTGCTTCAATTTTTGTTATTCTTTTGTCCTTCGGTGTTTTTTCTTCAATAACTTTCAGTCTTTCTCATCTTCTGTTCAGTGGATATTTAAACTTGGTTTGGCATTTTGGCTTGCAATGATATTTTACGCATTACTATTTTTATCATAACATCATGTCTCCCACACTTTACCGAGAAGTAGGGCTGTGTTATTGGTGGATCCAAGACAAAAAATATACATATGAAATCCATGTCTACACAATAGCTCTCATGGTTAACTTAAGCCTCCAAAAGAAGCTGTATAAGGGAACACATACCCATTCTTCTAAAGATAACTTTTCATATAAACGACTCCTCGCGAACTCGCCATAACCAAAAAAAAAAAGGAAAATCATCACAGTAGACATAAGCTTCCGGCATCTCATTTGATGATTTTTTCTAATTTACAGGTGTACTGACTTGAAAAAATTGCCTCCTATGTACAGTTTGATCCGATTCTAAATGTACATGTCTGAAACAGAAATGACAACCTTATTAACAGGCGCTTCTGATACACACGCTTGTTAGGTACTAACTGGATAGTGGACACCACCTTAGTGTAACTTCTACATTCATATAGCATGCCAAGAACAGAAGAGCCCAAAAAGTTTCACTTATGTGGAATCATGCTGGCTAAGAAATTCAGTTATGCAAGGAAAGACTTGCTCCACTGCCTACAGTGAGATTTTCAGAGAACTGACTGAGACAGAGCACGCCCATAATATGGCTTTAAACAAGGTTCCAACATGGGAGACCTAGAAATGCAACATACCAGTCGTCCTCCAACCAAATCATAGTGTGCATAATGTGGTCTGGTTCTCCTAGTTCCTTGTAAGTGACCAGGTTCTTGGGAAACAGCTTAGCAGTTTCTGCCATATATGCAAGCAATTGCGCTGGTGAGAAAACAAAGAGAGTGTGTTGTGTTTTTTAATTAATCAACTATCTATTAAGTAGCTTAACATTTTATTTGGTATATGTGGAAAGTATAATGAAAGCTGTATACATTCTACAGCTTCTCATAACTCAAGCAATTTAGTAACATCATCGTAGAATTTAAATAAAATGCATATGTGGGTATAGGCAGATGAATTGTTTCACGTGTAGTTGTTCATCTACGCACAATATCATAATAGACATCAATCAAGTATACCTTCTATAGCTACAGGAGGACAGATCAAGTCCCGATCACCTGCAAGAGCTAAGACAGGGACAGTGGTTCTGGAAAGACGATCCTTGTAGTAAAATTTACCACTTCAATCACGTAAGCCTCCCTCTCGAAAGGCTGTTGTCAGCTGAATAAATTTTTTGCAGGTATGGTACCTAAAGATTGAAAAACAGAGAAACCCTTTAACTATCATCATAAAATCTGTAAAGGAAATTTTTTTTGATTCTGTTAACTAATTGAACTATATGAGATGAAGACATGTGGGAAAACCGAAAGAGAGAGGCAAATAAATAAAAACTTGCAACCTAACATAAAATCTAGATATTACCTCCTCGTTTGTCTTACATGTGTAGTAGTCCATGTGAGGTGAGAGTCAAATATTGCAGACATTCTTAACCACTTATTACTGCTTCAAAGAAGCATACTTTGCGAAATTCTAACTGCACAACAACATGCTTAATTAAACAAAGCCTGGAAATGTTTACTTGCATCAAATGTACTATAACAAAAATGACTCCTGCTCATCAAGTCATTGAGATAACATTTCTCTGCATTTCTCAACTCAACAGTGGACATATTTCTTCACCTAACTTTAAAACGTTACAAAATTGTTCTGGTTTTCTTAGTCATAAACCAAATCGCATTGCAACATCTAAGATAGAAAAATATTGGAGAATCACCAGAGATGATTAAAAAATTCGTTAAGCAAGTTGAGGATGAAGAGATCACCGATGAGAAAAAATTGTATGAGCTCTGCTGCAAGCGACAGCTCTAATGATGTGATCACTCAAGGCATAGACAAACGACAGGTCTGCATCGAGACTCCAAGTTTCGGATCCTTAACATTCTGTACTGTCCACTTCCCTACATAACATTTTTTAATGAAACACATGTAAGAACACATGAGATTTAAGAGCAACGTGGCCATTAAAAAGGGAAAGAAACTTGGGAATTCTATCATTGGTTCTTAATGTGAACATATCATTAGTCACGCAATTGAATCCTTAGCCATTCTACAACCAAAAGGCTAAAAGAACCAAACTGAAAGAAGGGGATTCTTCAAATTCATAAGAAAGAACCAAATTATTTCACTTAAAGAATCAAAATGCTTTCGATTCTTTTCCCATATCGTGAGTGGTGTACAGAAGATCTTTAGAATGTGTGGCACCTGGTAGTGAAATCCTCGCTAATGGATATGTCCTTCATCCTCTACAAATACTGATAAGATCTATAGCTTGAAACTGCAGTAAAAAGATTAATGACTTAAATCGGTGGTAAGATCGACCAAGCGAAAACAAAAAAGGCTTATCTTCACCACCATTTCTAAGACCAAGTTGATAGTCTTTTTCTTTACCTGGCTAAGGAATCTGAGACATAAGCGGAAATTGTAGTCCAAGTCTGGGATTACAAAAATAAAATATAGTTGAAAGCAAGTTTAATCATGAAGGTAGAAGACTTATAAAAGCTCAGAGAGGCATACTTTCGTAAACACAAATCTTTAGGTGGCCATGATTTGTCGACTGTAGTTAAACTGTAGAAAAAACAGAGGAAGCATACTGATGTTGAGATTAAGAGTGATGCAGAGTTTAAATGTTATTGCTAAACGGAGATTGATAACCTAGTATAGTAAAACACAACAGAGGGAAATAATTTTTTTGGAAATGGCAAATGGCAAATACTTAACTTATGATGCTTTTTAAAGATGAAGTTTTCTGTAATTTGGAAAGCAAATGTTGTTTCATGAAACAAAAATCGCATGCACATTACCAAAGAGAAAACGATGAAAGATGTAACATAATTAGTGAAGAGATACAATTTAGAAAACTTATCATTATCTTTCTAAATAGAAAACAATCCTAGACCTAGAGGAGGAAACCACTTTGATTAATAAATTAAACTATTCTAACAATCTTTTGAGAAGCAAATGAGGAGAGTAAGAGTTAATAAACAATATCGATAGGTTATGGATTTAGGGAAGATTCATAGACCATGACAATCAATTTTAAAATAAGCGTTTAATCAAGATTACCTTCATGGCACTGGAGAAGGTGAACATTAACCTCCATTGTCCTTATCCTTGTAGATTAGCTATACAAATTTGACGAAACAAAACTTCAGCAATATTATTCTTCAATTTTCAAAAACTATTTTTATCCAGCGCTTGAAGAAGAAGACAATAGTGAAAAGACACAAACTTTTGCAGAAATCTATAGAGAAGGGGTTAACCATAATTTCTCGAACATACACATCTCTGATCAAGTAAACAAAACAGTCGAGAAATTCATCTGATCATGAGAAGGAGTAATTCAACAGGAAATCGTGCAGAGCTGAACAAATTACAAAAAAAAAAAAGATAATTAAGAGAGATATGATAAGCCTTCATTACCTGCAATTTGCTCGCTGTTTTTAAAAGAAATCAGCTTTCCTCTCCTCCCTCGATCCCCATCGCCCTTCTCCCATGTTAATCTACCTTTGAAAAGTTAAGCAACAAAATATTTCAAATAATAAGCACAACTATTGACAAAATCTACACCAGAAATATACATCGAAAAAATACAATTCACTTTTCGACTGATTTCTGATTTCTAAACAGTACAATACTACAATTCTTTTGTAGTAACGGCTGGTATTCTAAATTAGGATTTGGAAAACAAAACTACCGTTTAAGAATCTTACCGATGAGAATCTGATGAACGGCAGAGCATAATTAGTTTAGCTGTCGTAGGGTTCAGCCGATTAGAATTAGAGATTGCAAGAGATAGGAATTAGGAAGCGATGCTTTAAACTGGACTGAATTGAGAAGGTAATTCAAGATACCATTATGCAGTGATAGATGAAACGTCGTCTAACTGGAAGAAGATGATTCGCCGTCGCTACAGCAGAGAAGGAATCAGATCGTTCTCAATTTCGCAGAAAGAAGGGTTATGCCACGTGGCTACTCTAATTGGTTTGCTGACGTGGCGACATGGGAGGGTTCTCGGAAATGCTGACGTGGATGGCCCCCTTTCCAATTTATTTTTCTGATTTCTGATAGTGATTAACGAATTGAAATTACAAACTTAATCTCCACGACAGCTGAAGATACGGTGGTCGAACCGACTTCTACTTCTTCGGTTGGTCGTTTTCTCGTTCATATATAGAAGGATGCATTTTGTGTGGTTTTGAATTATATTCTTAGGTCATCGAACAAGGTAGCTTCATTACTTTCGTTTCTTTGACATAAGAAAATAGATTGCTACGAGATTCTGTGATAATTTAAGTGACTTTAGTCGTGAAAGCTTCGATTGCAAGAAATCGTTGCTACCTGACCCAGCCGTGAAGACGTTGATGCGGGAGAACACTAACAGAGAAGCATATTAATGTTTCTATGGAAGTTTGTCGTTAGTCATTTGTACAGAAAAGGAATGAGAGTACTCTAGTCTCTAGATATATACACTCGAACACAAAACTAAGCAAGTTCCATTGATATTGATATATGATTTTGCATCTTCAAGAGTGTGACAAATGTAGAAGCAGAATCTCAAGATTCCAAATTACGTAACAAGATTTTGTTGCTAATATAGAAATGACATTTTTTCTTCCTCTTCTGTAATCTAGCGGCGATGGTGAGGGCAAAATGTGACGATGTAGTTTGCCTTGGAACAAGTAGCGATGCTGGTTGGGTCGTCGTAAGCGTAAGAGTAAGCTTTAGGGCAAGCGACCTTGAAGATTTTGGAGTAAGCCGTCGGTTTGCAAGAGAGTGGGTTACCGAACAAGCCGGTACAACAGTATTGTGGCGAGTTGAAGGCAGAGCAAGCGCTTTTACAGGCTACGACCCGTTTCCCGTTACGTGACCGGACTTGTAATCCAACCGGACACATCCGGTTTAGATCGCTTACACAACCGGCGTAGCTACATTGGCCTGAACCTTTCACCGGCATTATCGACATGGCCAAGTTATAACTGTCATTACACAACAAACAAAACAATAGTGTTAATTTTTTGCAAAGTTTTGGAAAAGGAAGCGGATTTGATGATAAATTTTACAGACCCATCGACGAGGCTGACGTCATAGAAGTCAAGTTCTTGGCCAAGGGTGATTTCGGCTAGAGTGGCCGGAGGTTCACCTCCGGCTCCGTTGCAAGATAGAGAACCACCGCAGTCTCCAGTGGCGCAGCGACCACGGCCGGATCCGTCGAAGGTGCAGCCGTGGCGACCCCAGAAGCGGCCGGACCAAAGCGGTGGGAGCTGAAGGGTGTGGGCTTTGTTCGCCGGAAGCTTAAATCCACCGCCAGCGAGCAAGTTTTGGCCGGCGCTGGGTTGGATTCCTGGCCACACAGGGTATCTACACCTGTTGTAGAACACCACCGTTGATGCTGGTCACAATTACAAAGAACAACGAAGCGGTTATTATTACACATCCGCAGCTAAAATATCTTTCAGTAAATTATACAATAAAAAAATTGCAAGTGAACGCATTGTAAGTTGTAACAAAGAACAATTATTTTATAGAAATTATCAAAAACAAGTGAAGGAAAGAACTATATATCCTACATTTTAAACCCAAATTGAAGCAAAGCCATTAAAACTAGAGAGACTTTAGAGATCTAGCTGGGAATGTAAAAGAGTGAAAAAGAAAACCTGAAGCGTGGGAGAGAAGGAGAAGGAAAGCAAAGTGAAAGAGGCTGATTGAAGCCATTGATGGAGCTCTACTCAGCGAGAGTAAAACTGAATCTACTTCTTACTTCTCAGTGCTTTTTATGGTATTCTAAAGAAAACAGTCGCCTATGGAAAAGAGTATTATTATTTAATTGTTTAGGATAAAAAAAAAAATTGAGAATTTGGGGAATGCAATAATGACAAATGCTACCACATTTCTCGAGACTGTCAGACCAGTTAGTGCGTGATAGCTTTATTTTTTCTTTTTCCTTTACAGTCAAAATAAGTTACTGTCCTCCCATCATCAGTTTTTTGCTTCATCTACAAATCGAAATAATAAAATGTACTATGTAGTGGTCTACAGCATTCGATTTGGACTCACGGCTATAAAACAAAGATGTAGGATGTATATGTAAAGAAAATACCAGTACAACTACCATGTGAAGAGCTCCGTGAAGACCATGAGATCTTTACTTCAAAAGTTTATCATGTCTGCTAAAATCTCTTTGAATCTAATGTTGTAAAACAAACTTCTGTACAAAAGTTTTTTTTTGGTTGAATAAATTTAACAATCATTCAAAAAAAAAAAGAAAATACTAGTAGTATAACAGTTTATGTAGTAGGAGTACGTTACAAATTGAAAGCTGAGCCTGGTTAACAGTAATACGCCGATCTATGGATGTGTCTTGGTCATCGACACTTACAATGGGTCCCACGTCACCGATAGATTCGTTTCCCGGGGTTTTGACCCTCTTCAGAACAAATCAACCACGCATATTTGACAATTTCTCCCGCTCGTCCAAATTCAAAAACAAAAAGACTACTTTTTGTCTAACATCTTTGGGCTGTAAATTTGGTTAATATAACGTAATGGGTCACATCTATTACAGACCTGGGCCCAAAAAGATAACTTACGACTTACGAGTTACAATAAAAGTTTTAACTGTACAATGAAGAAACACGAAAAAAGATTCTCTGCAATTACAACAACGAAGAAGACGATGATCACCATCTCATCACCGTGGGAACGCAGCGAGCTGTTGCGCCACATCAGGGTCGAGTGGTTGTGCAACGTCAGCAGCCACTGGATCGGCTACAACGACGACTTGTCTTCGCTGTCTCTCCCGGAGATAGAGAATTGTAATAAGACAGACAAAGAGTGTAAGTATCGTCGCATTACCTTCTTCAAACACCACATCCTCAATCCAAGTCTCTACCTTTGGATACACTTCTGGTAACGAATCCACAACTCTCACCTGTCAGTTCAAAAAAATACACACACATTTCCTCTTTCGTCATTTTGATCTGTTCACCTGAATCAAATTATTGAAATAGGAATGAAACACAAAAAAAAAAAAAAAAAAAAAAAANTTTCAATTATACCAGGACGGTATCAGCATAGTTTCTACGTAGCCATAAGCTAGCGAGAGCAAGTGTGACTGGCAATTTGGCGGTTGCATCGCTCTCAAGGGCTTGATCGTAGTAACGTTTTGCTAAATGGAGATCAAAGGGTAGCCCTTGTCCATGCTCGTGCATGTAACCAAGATTGAACATTGCTTGGGCGTTTGACTGTGATTTAGCATGCATATATGCCTCAGCCGCACGCACAAAATCTCTCTCAGTCCCCTGATTAGAGATCAAAGAATGAGCAAAAAGAGAGTATCAGGCGAAAGGTCTTTAAGTTTTCTAGCTGGACTAAGATTCAACCAGTGTATCATCTCATCTCCTAAGTGATCAGTCTCATGATTTAATTTCAGATAGGAGGAAAACTAACCCGGCCGTAGTAATATGCGTCTCCAATAAGCAGCGCAGCATGTTCATTGCCTTGTTCAGAGGCACGCCACCACAAAGAATGTGCCCGCTCATGTCTCTCTTTGTCTGTGCAAAACCCAGATACCCCCATGCACATGCTTCTTTCACCGTATTTATCGAGGATCCATGCAGCATTACTTTGCGCTACTTCATAACCCATCTCTGCCATTCTTGAGTATAAAATCAAAGCCTTGCCCACATCACCTTTAAGGTAAGCTTCAAGAGCCCATCTAGAGAGAGAACTCCATGGTCCCCTTTCTGCTACCAGCTTATAAAACGAAGTGGCCTGTAACCAAAATTGCGAGGAGAGTGAACAAACTATTAAAGCACAAAATCCCATAACAGTATGTGCCATAAAGAAATATATAGAATTTCATTCCCCTTAAACTATATGGATTTAAGAATCATTGCTTAGCATCCATTTAGGCAGAAAAAGTTTTATAAGTAAATTACCATTTCCAGGTTCTTCTTAAGCCCAACTCCAGTATGGAACATCTTGGCAAGTTGGTAGAAAGCCTTTGGTTGACCAGCATTTGCAGCAACAAAGAAGTATTTGGTTGCCTGCCTCACATCCCTTTTGACTCCGATGCCTTTAAGATACAAAACTCCAAGGTTATAATGCCCGCTGGGATCTTCATTGTCCACAGCCTTCTCAAAATATTCTCTTGCCTGCATTTGAAGCCATATATCAATGGAACGTTAGACTAATCTAATTGTTTTACAAGCTTTGCCCCTTTTTCGTGTGTCTTACTTCTTTATCATATTTTGTCAGCTAAATAAGTTCTGCTAAATCAACAAAAAAGGTAAAACTCTAGTCAGATAAAGAGTAAAGCCAGGGAATTGTGACTTGTGAGGCCATACCTTAGTGTAGTTTTTCTTCTCTACCCCATACCCTTTGACATACAAGTAGCCAATTCCATTAAATGCTGAATAGAGACCTTCTTCTGCAGCAAGTGTAAGCCATTCAAGCGCCTTGGTATAATTCCTTTCAACACCAGCTCCTCTAGCATATATCTCCCCCAGAAGTTCCATTGACCTCGGCTCTCCTTTTTCTACTGCCTTCGAAAACCAGTGCAACGCCTTGGTGTGATCACGCCTTAATCCTCGCAGACCAAAATAGTAGAACAGTCCAATTTTGTACATGGCAGCAGGATTCCCTTTCTGTGCCTGATATTCCAATATCTGGAAATCCTCATCCTCCTCCCCACGAGATTTCCTTAGAGCACCTTTGTTTTCTTCAGTTCCACTATGAATTCTAGTTGGTTCAACCACAGGGGAATCCTTTGAGATCAGAAAACTATTGACAGCAGTCTCTGCTAATTCAGCATAAAGCTGGACAGCTTTATCATGCATCTGTAACGAAGGGTAAATCAATAACAAACTCAGCTACAAAATAAGAAACTCAAAAAGCTTAAAGAGGTCTTCTTTTGCCGAATTGAGTCATCTCACGTGAGGTTAATATACTTTCAGATGTGATTGAATGAACAACAACAATAGAATCACCTATGTAGCTTAAAGTTGTTTATCTAAATGCAACTTCATCTAATCATAAAAGAGCAAAAAGATGAACCTTCCATAAGTTTAAAAAGTTCAAATTGCTTACGTCTTGTCGCAGATACGTGAACGCAAGTGCCATCTTTGACTGCATATTCTCACCCTGAGCGGCGAAAGTATGGTGAAGAAACGATTTACTTTTGCTTTTCTCCCGCATCATTCCTGTCCCGTAAACGAAGCCCATTATCGACTGCGAGTGCGGATCTCCAGCTGACGAAGCTGCCTCTATCTCTTCCACCGCTTCCTCCATCAATCTAAAATTTCCCTCACTCGCTGCCGAGAGAATCTTGTGGAGGCCGGAGTAATACTGCGGCGATGCGGCTTGTACTGTTGCGTCATCCGGCTCGAAGATCGGTCTCCACGAACCGGGATCAAGCTCCTCTTCAGACTTAGGTTCGGATTCCCCAAAATCATCAAAGTCAGAGGACTCTCCGACCCCGTTATCATCGCCGCCGCTATTGAGATCGTCATTAGAGAGGACGAGAACAACGGGACGGGCGTGAACGCTAATCTCAACGAAAGAGAAAAGTAGTAGAGATAGAATTACGATTCTACAACCTGAGGTTATCATTCTAACTACTCCTCCACCTTCTTCTTTGTCGTCGCCGTAGTTTCTCAGTGATCAGATCAAATTTCAGAAATCAGAGGGACGACGAAAGAAAAAAAGAGAAATGAAGATTAAAGGGGCAGTAATGTCATTTCGAAACCAGTCCGATAAATTGCCACGTCGAATCGTTGTTATACATCCAATAGTCGCCCGCCACGTAAGTAGACTTGTCTGAAAACATTAATTTGAATGTTCGGTTCGGTTCAATTTCAAACCGTTATTTATAAGTTCGATCCGATTTAATCGAAATCGATTACATTTTTATTTTATTTATACTAGCATACAACGAGGCAACGTCCCGTATGTCCTTTTTTCTTAATTGTCAGTCTCAAATGTCCTGTGCTAGAAATTATAGTTTAAAAGATTTATTTGTTATTCGAATAATAGAGAAAAGACGAAAAAGCCCTTCTTTATATTCTGTTACTGAGATCCGTGATAACTGCATTTAATTCTTCTACCCTTTTATTTATTTTTTCTATCTAATCTTCTTCTTGTTGAATTTTAGTTTTCGTTAAGGGTTCTTCTAATTCGATTAGTCTATTTCTAGGAATCAAGCTACTAGATCCTTCTGTTATTTGCAGATTTGGAAATCTCCTACTATGTTGTCTTAAGAAATGTTCTTGTATTTTGTCCTTTCGTATTATAGTACTAGTTTTATTAAATAATGTTTCTGTATACAATCTGTCAAGATTCTTATAGTTCATACTAAGTGCGCTGTTACTAAGTGCGTATGCGATGCCATAACATGCAACTAAAGGAATGTCTCCTTTTTCCATTAACTCTTTATTTTGGAACTCACAAGTGATTCCGATGCAATTATTAATTTTTCTTGTGCTTAATGGTATAGGATATTGTAAGGCTACATTAAACTTTATTACGTCATATCCTAAATCTCCATCTATACTTCCTAATAAAGCGTAATCTTTTTGCATAATTCTATTATCTTCTATTTTTATTTTAACAGGTGTTTTA
>OVBJ01003449.1:0-12191 GCA_900406535.1 Noccaea bulbosa
ATAAAAGGGATGATCTGAATTTGCCAAAAAAAACTGAAGAATGCATGTCTGAGGGTAAACGGATTGCTGATGCGAGTAGAAAACGGTTTCATGGAAAACATCGTGGTGAAGATGGCTTAGTGTTTGAAGATATTGTCACGAGTGAAAAGACAAATCGTCGCAATGGAAATTTGGAAAGCTATGTTAAGAAGCATCAACAATTTGATACCAAGGACCATATAAGGGCAACTATGGAAATTTGTGCCATGAAATATAATTTCGACTATAGGGTGACTAAGTCCGATGCAAAATTATGGTGTATACGCTGCAAAGATAAGGTTTGCAAATGGAGTCTTCGTGCTGAATGTGTAGAGGGGTCTACAGTTTTTAGAATCAACAAGTATGTTGGGGAACATTCATGTGCTCCATCAAACAAAAGCACATTCTCTAGGACAGCTTCAGCAAAAACAATTGGAGATCTTATTATGCATAAATATGTGGGTGTGAAGGAAGGGCCTAAACCAAATGACATCATGAACATTATGCGTACAGAGCATGGGTGCGAGATCTCTTATAATCAAGCGTGGGAGTCCCGTGAGTATGCGATTACCAGTGTTAGAGGTCTTCCAGAGAAGAGTTTTCATAAAGTGCCTAAATATTTGCACATGCTACGACAAGCAAATCCTGGTACACATACCAATTACCAAACTGATTCTCAGGGCAGATTCCAATATCTGTTCATCGCTTTTGGTCAATCAGTAAGAGGGTTTTTCAAGACCATGCGAAGGGTGATTGTAGTAGACGGAACGTTTCTGAAGAGCAAATACAAAGGAACTATGCTTGTTGCTACAGCCGTAGATGGTAACTCTAATTTGTATCCAATTGCATTTGGTGTTGTTGATTCAGAGAACGATCTCTCGTGGGAGTGGTTTTTTAGGCAGTTAAAGGTTGTTGTAGGTGATGAGAAAGGCTTAGCTTTTGTATCTGATAGACATGTTTCAATAGCTCCTTCACTGGCTAAAGTGTACCCATTGGCTTCAAAGGGAATTTGCATCCACCATTTGCTGAGTAATATGCAAAAAATTACCAGGGACAAAGGTATGTTGGCTTTGATTGAGAAGGCGTCAAAAGCTTATAGGGTTGTTGATTTTGAGAGGTATTTCAACCGGATTTGTAATATTAGTTCAATAATTGGAACTGCTCTACGGGAAGCCGACGTGACAAAATGGGCTCGTTGTCTATTTCCAGGATTCAGGTTCGACATTAGGACGACAAACCCTGCTGAGTCGATAAATTCTGCACTGAGAACACCTAGAGAGTATCCGATAATTCCTTTATTGGACAGCATCAGAGAAATGTTAACACGGTGGTTTTATGAGCGTAGAAGCAAGAGTTCAAAACACCAGCTCCCATTAACCGATAAGATTGAGAAGAAGATTGAAAGAAGGACAGAGAAAGCGAAACATTTGGTTGCTTTTCCTGTTACCAACGACATATTTCAGATCAAAGGCGGGCAATTCGACTGCGTTGTTAACTTGCAAAGAAAAACGTGTTCATGTGGAAAGTTTGATTTATGCAGAATTCCATGTAGACACGCCATCAAAGCAGCCTACACTCGAAATATGCAATCCCACACACTCGCAGATGGTATATATAGCACTGCTGCATGGAGAATAGCTTACGAAGAAAGCATTAATCCTATATCTGTTCCTGAAGATGAATGGCGTGTCCCAAAAAATGTTGAAGATGCTAAAGTCTTTCCACCTAAGACGAAACGGAGATCTGGTAGACGAAAGAAGAGAAGATTTGAATCACTTGAAGACAAGATTAGGTCATCACAAGGATCACAAGGATCTAAAAGGCAGAAGTGCAGCCACAAGTGCAGCCGCTGCGGTAATGAAGGTCATAACAGAGCTACATGTGATATACCCATATAATTATATGTGGTTTATGCAGCACAGTTCGAGCTTGGTTGTCTTAGTACTCTCTTTCTTTTTGAACTCATTGCTATTCTTTTGTATCAAGACTAGTGCATTGTCATTCCTCTTCTATTCTCTGCTGTTTTGTTAAACTTAGTTTATGTTATTTTTGTAGCTGCTTTTGTCCTGCAACATTGACCGATCGATTTGGTTCAAACACCATGTACCAAAACATGCCTTTACTATGTGGGTTGCTAATCTAGATAGACTACCAACAAGGATCATTCGCCGCTACCATTTCGCAAAAAAAAAAAAAATGTCGTCGAAGCTAGACCGATCGGTTTGCAAAGAAAACCGATCGGTTTGGGAATGTAAAAATGTAATGATAAAAGGCTCACTACAGCTTAACACCATGAATTGTTAAGAAGACTTTCAAAATTTGGTTTCATCATTCAATTCTCATGAGAAAAAAAAAAACTTTAGTCTAGTACAAGTAGAGCTTAACACCATGAATTGTTAAAAAGACTTCAAAAGAGTCATATGATGAAACATAAACTGAAACAAGAAAAAAAAAACTGAAACACAAAGGACCTATAGGTTGACCCTCCCACTTTCTACACCTAGACAGGGCTGACGCTCCTACTCCTAGACAAGCGTCTATCTCTACTCGATGCAGCCTCTTCAGCTAACTCATCATCCTCCTCTTCTGCCATCTCATGATCTTCCTCTTCAGCTGAGTCATCATCTTTGTCTTTAGCTAACTCATCATCTTCCTCTTCAGCCGACTCATCATCTTTGTCTTTAGCTAACTCATCATCCTTCTCTTCAGCCATCTCATCATCTTCCTCTTCAGTTGACTCATCATTTTCCTCTTCTGAGATATCTGGTCCACGAAAACAAGCAGAGCTAAAAGGGACCTTGATCTGATGAAGAGCACCCCAAATCCGGTGCAACATGTCGTTGTTCTTTTTTGCTGCATCCATCATCCATTTGTTGTAGTCCTGCTGGCTAGGATCTTCCAATGATGGGAGGAGACTAAACTCACTCGAATCTGCTGGAAGAAGTGGCTGGGAACGAACCCGTGTAGCTGCATTCTCTCTGATTGGATTGCGGTTTGCTGCAGATGGTGGTTGCGGTGGTTGCAGAAGAGGTTGCCTCTGAGGTGGGAATGGTGGTTGCTGTGTGGCATTATGACGAATGCACAAGAATTCAATGGCAGGGAAGAACTGAAGGTTCTCCTTCCCAATAAGAGAAGTGATGTGTTGTTGAGGAAGCCAACAGTAGAAGGAGTTGTCCGATTTGTCCTCAAACTGATAAATGAGTCGATTAGTAACAAGGAAGCGTATGTTCTGGAGGTATACACGATCAAGAGAACGACCTTTTAACAGCATGTCACCCGTGAGATCAACCCCAACATGCTCAAGAATTGGAGTGATCATACCACCAATGTGTATCTCTTTCTTCGTAGTAGACAGTGCTCGTTGCCGAAATCCAATAAACTCTTTTACCAGAGCGACCCCAAAGTTAACTCTGTGTCCCTTAGGATAACGATCCCGCCCTCTTTCATCACGCAGCAAATGTTTTACGCCCTGAAACAACATCCTTAGCTAATCGTGAATGGAGTGGTGGTTTTCTGGGACAGGGAACGAGAAATTGACAGAGAGAAATAGAAAGAAGAAGAATTTAAAGAAATAAGAAGTGTCCTCGTCGAGCAAAAAACAGGATCGTTCACCGTCGAAAAAAATAGAAAGAAGAAGAAGTTAAAAGGGAGAAGGAGAAGGAGAAGACTCTGGTTCATTTGGAAGGTTACACCAAAAGACAAAGACTCTGGTTTTTAACATCAGACCGATCATTTTCTATATTAAACCGATCGGTTTATCATTGTCTTCTCCAATTTAACGTGAACACGAGAACCGATCAGTCCAGATAATAAACTGATCGGTTTAGCTATGTCTTCTCCAATTGAACGTTGTGAACACCCTGACCGATCGATCCTTATAATAACACGATCTGTTTATCTCTAACACAAAACACATCCTATCAATTAGTAAATATGAGAGCTACAAATCGGACAAACTCACAAACTGGAGAAACCAATGATGTAAAATATTTAAGTGAAGCTGTGACAATGGGGAAAATAATATGGAAGTAAACGAAATACTGTGAAAGAGTAATGGAAACAATAAAATCTAATGGAAAAAAAGTAACCAACGATCATGGTGTTAACTTCAGACAATGTCCACTGGAACGGTATCATCGAACTGTGAAGGTTCGTACTGTAACATTCGCGCTTGTAAAATAGGATCCACTGCAGCTTCACATAGATCACTTGCAATTTTCATCCTCGCCTCTCTAATGTTGCCATCATCCAATAAAGACAAGTCCAGTCGAAGCAGGTGACACTCGATATACTTGAGTGCATACGCTCCGCAATCACACCCGGACTTATTAAGTTTGGGTTTCACTGGAGCGTTGATGACAGAATATGGATTCACAGTTAGTATTTTAGCATCCAAACCCGGTTGGACTGCCTTGAGGATACGAGGAATGAGGAATTTAAATGCCTCCACGTTTTTTTCTGTTGTCCACACCTGAACAGTCAAAGACATGGATAGTTCTATGAATGAAACTTACGCACAACGAAATCCAGTGAGAACGACCAACATTTAACGGAACGTAGATACGGTCTACTTCCAGTGCCCATCTTTTTCTTGTTCTTCCGTGAGAAGGAAGCTCACCGGTTCCGTAAGCTAAGAGAAAACTCGGCAACTTATATTGTCGACGATCTTTCACAAATTTACTGTATTCTTCTGTGATTTGCATGCCAAACATACAGTTCATGAAACCAGCACGAGCGTCTGTCAATCGGCCCAAAGATGTACTCTCTCGGAATATGTACATCATCGCATCCATATCCTGGGAAAAAATATTTAATTCTTAAACTTTGTATATACCACAACAATGTAAGATGAAAAATGATGATTTAAAACTCACCTCGGAGGCAAACCATGATTTCCGCTGAACTTGAGCCAAGCTTTAGCTCTCTACAAATGAAATCAGCAAAATAATATTCANCCTCGGAGGCAAACCATGATTTCCTCTGAAGTATACGATTAAGTAACGTAAACCTAACAACACTTGAGCCAAGCTTTAGCTCTCTACAAATGAAATCAGCAAAATAATATTCAGTGGCTATGATTGAAATATAATAATATTTGGAAAAAGTGAGAATGACTTACTGTTTGTTTTGTCCGCTAGACCAAGCGCATAAACGTTGCCAACAATCTTCAGGAAGATGCACCAATGGGTACTCTGCTCCGTAGTCCTCTCTAGTGACATTCGGTTCATTATCGAAAGTAAGAGAATGATATGTTGAACGTCCACTATTAAGTGGTTGCAACCAAAACTCGTCTTCCAATATTGGCATCTTTGTTGTCGGGAAATGCTTTTTTTCTTGTGTAGCATCGAACCCGGATACATAAGTGTCTTGAGATAGGTGTCCCATTGATTTCCGTAGAGACTCATGTGTATCCGAANGCTAGACCAAGCGCATAAACGTTGCCAACAATCTTCAGGAAGATGCACCAATGGGTACTCTGCTCCGTAGTCCTCTCTAGTGACATTAGGTTCATTATCGAAAGTAAGAGAATGATATGTTGAACGTCCACTATTAAGTGGTTGCAACCAAAACTCATCTTCCAATATTGGCATCTTTGTTGTCGGGAAATGCTTTTTTTCTTGTGTAGCATCGAACCCGGATACATAAGGGTCTTGAGATAGGTGTCCCATTGATTCCCGTAGAGACTCATGTGTATCCGAAGTAAGGTTTAGATCAAATGGCTGACTCAAAAGTATATCATCACCTTTTGGAAAAACATCAGCAGGTAATTTGGTTGATGTTTGAGTTGGAAAAACATCATCTTCAATACTTATCCTACCTTTACTTTGAGAATTAGAGGAGGGTTTTGAAGCTTGGAATGTCTCTACTACTCTTTTAGTTCCAGCTATAGGGAGTAACTCCTTAAATATTTGTGAAACATTATTCTCTAGGTTTACAAACAGTTCTTCCAAACCCTTAAACAGTACCAACTGTTGTTCTTCTAAACCCTTAAATAAATCTTNGAGTAACTCCTTAAATATTTGTGAAACATTATTCTCTAGGTTTACAAACCGTTCTTCCAAACCCTTAAACAATACCAATTGTTGTTCTTCTAAACCCTTAAATAAATCTTGAATGAAAGACTTCACATCTTCAGTAAGACCGCCATGATTTTCTACACGTTGACAAAGTACTTTCTGTTTTCGTTTGACGGCTCCCTGATCAGAAATCCTTTTCTTAGCCCTCCGAGCAGAAATAGAAACTGGAATGCCATCAGTATTTGGTTCCTCATTTTCGAGTTTCTCCTTGGTCCCTACATCTTGCTCATGCACATTTTGAATGGTTTCAACGGTTTCCACACTGCCCCAAACATGATTTTCAAAACCGTTCCCTGATTTGATTACTGCATTTAGATAATCAACTCTGGCATCTATTGTTTCTTTAGGCCATGCAAAATCAGAAGACTCACATAATTCAAAACTTCCCGAAAAAGAGATGTACGGATGAATAGCATCCTGGTTCATAAATATAAAACAATGCACGCATCAGTCCAAAGAAGATTAAAAAATTATATAAGGAAAACCTTACTAACAATTTTGTGATATCATACTCACAGTCATTTGGAATGATCTCTCCAGGAAAATTATATCCTCATAATATGCTATTGCAGCTCCGGTCCAATTCGAACAGCGAGGACCTTCCTCAAAATCATCATTAAGTTTTTCTCCCAGCATGGCTCCGATTCTGGGGATTGCTTCCATAACCCATATTTGAAATGCATAAGAAAAACCATTCAAAACATAGCTACCTCTTTTCTTCAAGCTACCTTGTGCTTCGATGATGGAGTTAGCCAGCAACTCAAAAGCTTCAAGACCNCTTAGGGTTTATTTACTTGCATTCATCCCACAACCTAGCATGCATCAATAAACACCTTAAACCCTAATCTCTTCGAATAAGTAAAACTAATAAGAAAAGGAAATGATATGATCGTGGATAGCAAGGAACCAGAAGCTGAGGTGGTGCCAGAGATGGAAGGGCGGATCACTCGCTCGAGGGCAAAGGAGATGGCTAAGGAAGCTCACTCGCTCATAGCAGAAGGAGCTCTCAATTTTCCAATGATCCAAGTCTTCAACATTGCCACTATGAAGACTTCCCCGGTAATGATAACTNCACGAGGCAGATGAATCACCACGGCGAGTTACTTAGGAGTCATTACCAATGGGTAATAATGTACAAGTCACTTTGGCTTAGTACTCAAACGCTTTGTTGTTTTATTTTAAACGCTTTGTTGTTTTATTTCAAACATCCTGTTGTTTGGAGTTTAGGTCTCTAGGGAGATTATATAATCCCATGAGCCGCCTCCTTTTTCATGCAGCGAAGAACTTATATGTGTGATCAAAAACTGAGTTTCTTCTCTCAATCTGATTCCTTGAATGCGTTCTTGAAATCCGAGTTTCTATACACTTTCTGATTTGAAACTCTTCTATCTGTTCCAATCCATCTTATCATTCTATTTCGATCCATACAATCCTTGTTACTGAAATCATCTTCATCATATCGCCCTTGATCACTTATCTCATCAAGTCATCCATCGATCCACCAAAGCCATCGATTCAGCCATTGTTCCATCGAGTCACCATCCATCAGCCTTCATCGGAGTTCATCCAAGGGAGATCGTGTCAGGAAAACATCATAAAAAGGAAAATCATGATAAAAGGAAATAGCTTGTAGCACACGTAAATGATCAAAGGCGTGTTACATCTGGTCGCCCGGGGTGAAGAAGAATTCGACCTCGAATTCGCAATGTCGTCATCAGAGAGATAAGGCACCAAATGTTTGACATTAAAAACATCAGCTTCGATCTTTAAATCTCCCACGGAAAACTGAGTTTCACTTCGAAGACAAAGAAATCTCATCGACTGTGCAGAGTTAGCTAAGCTGCTTACAAGATGTTCCGCCTTTTCAAACGCATATTGCTTTGGCTGGCCACGGATACATCCTTTGCCCGCGATTGACAACGCTAATTCGGCACTTAAAAGCATTATGATGAGGCGCAAATGTTCCCAAAACTGTGACGCCTCCTTACTATGAACTTTCGTAACATAGCATAAGAAATATCCCGCTGGTGAGATATGTAAATTGATCGTCCTCTCTGGAGAACCTTCAAAGGACAAATCATATTGGAACAGCATAGAAGAACAAAACAGAAGATTGGATAAAGCTCCAAAATAAAGTTCGACCATAGAGAAACCTCTAAAGATCGTCATAACAAGCCGACGAATACAACGACATGGCCGCACCCGTAGTTGAAACCACTCTGCAGCCAGTGAGTGCCAAATGTAATGGCAAACGTCAACGTCTAGTGCAATTACCCATGTGAAAAGATGTGTTTCGGTCGTCTCGTCTAAAACGTGAATAACATTCTCATGTGACACCAAACCAACCTCTAGTGGGCTCAAACCTGTTTCGTTGTCGTAAAAGAGTTGTAATCGATTTGTACGCACAGCTCCACATACTGTGTGATAAACGTTACAGTAAAACCCAAGCTGTAATGTAGGGAGAGATAAGAATCCCCACTGCCCTGTTGTGAATGTCGGAGCCTGGAAAATCATTGTGTTTCGATCCCAAATATTTCTCTTAAACAAAAACTCTTTCCACCAAATTACCACGTCGACCATAAAATATTTCAGCGGAAACGAAAGATGTGGAGAGAAAGTAAAAGAGTAATGAGAAATCCAGAAGTCCTTAAGCTTCAAGTCAAAAAGCTCCAAGAAAAGATTATCATAAGCCACATCTTTAAAATTTAAATCCCGCTCAACGCACGTGTATCTCATTATATTCTCCAAAAGACCCACCGTTGACAACACATAAAGCTTCTCCTGCCATGTATCTTGAAGAGCAACAACTTCCTTCATTAATTCCCACGTGATAATAGATACAGACAAGCCATTGCATGGTGGTGATAAAAAAACAGAGGTGCTGCGTCTAACATGAAAAACAGAACTATCATAAAACAACAGCTTGGTTGATTCCCAAATACTCTCACGCAATTGAATATATGTGTTAGGCGCGTCTTGATAAACCCATTTTATGCTACACACAACTGCCATTCTCCACTTTGAATCTCCACATAGCCTTGAAACAATCGGACAGAACACCATTGTAAACGTAAAAGGAAGAAACAGAAAGACCTTGCAAACCCAGGGTGGCCACAAAAACGGAAATTCCTCTGTAGTTGGCTGTGCATATGTCCTGAAAAGACCACGAAAAAGAAACCCATCGGTAAGGGTGAAATCATCTTGTGTACCAGCCTGGACCTTCGACAAAACCGAGCTGAAAAACGGATCAGTAGCATATAACTCCGAAAAAGAAGCAAAACCCGGAACATTAACGTGCATTGTAGTCAACAAGACATGTCTCCGACTTAACGCATAAGCCACAATACTCATGAGGACATCCCACTGGACCTATAGCATGTGGTATGTTCTTTGGTTCACGAAAAGGTTTCTCCGATTGAAAATATCAAAGAATTGGTAATGAGGAGCATGCAGAGGATTGAACCGCTCTATAAACGAATCGACTGAACTTGTGTCCTCAATCTCTTGAAGACGAGAAACAACAGCATGTGGCAATGGTGGTGGCAGTATCTTTAGCTCCAACATGAACGTGATTCTGCTGTAATCAAAGGTCATAAAACCATAAGCGGCCTTTGTACTTTGCTTGTCATTGTACTCACCTAAATGTTTGTGAACGTTTGTCTCCACCTCCACCTCATCCCAATCTTTCTCATAGTCGAATACAACCCCCCTTTCCTGAGGTTGAACCGACTGACCTCGAACAAATAGAGTTTGAGACCCATATGTAACTCCTTGATAACCGAGACCAAATGTTGTGTTCTCGGTTCTTCCCATGCTTAAAATCTTGTTTAAAGTTGCAGAACCCTTGTTTAACATTCGGATTTTCTTACATGTCTCATTTAATTCATGTTCCAAAGTCCTATTTTTCTCTTCCTCTAACACAAGGGCCTCTTGAAGTTTGGTTATCTTGCTTTCCAACATATTTTTCTCAGAAAGAGACAATGCACTTACATAAGCCCCTTGATCCTGCTTGAACGTAAGAATAGGTAACAAAGCTTCTAAAATTTTTGTATCCTCTGGATCACGTTCTGAGCCACTATTTCCTGCAAGAGAGTCATGTTCTTGGTTTCCATCACGATCTGGTGGTTAGCAATTGAGTTGTTGATGACCATCCTTTCTCCATAAACCACAATGCATATGTTGCTTGCTCAAATCCATATACATATTTTCATCTCTCATGTCGATGTGGTTAAAGACTCGAACACCTTCTGGTGGTCCAAATCCTATGTCTTCAGTGATATTTTCCTTTTCTTTGGACACACCATTCATCCCAAAAAAAAAATCTTTTGAGACTTTAGTTCCACGTAACACCAGACTTGGCCACAAAATCTTCATGTGAAAATACATATTCGTTCAAAGCTGTTATGTGTGAAAGTGGTGATGTTTCTTCATCATAGATTGGGTCATCGTAGATTACTCTTGCATCTTTCCCCTTTTCAACCATAATTATTTCTGTATCTTCGACATCAAACACGTCATAGACTGGATCACCAATCAAGTCTAACAAGCCGCCGTCATCGTCGTCCTCGGGTTTTTGAGAACCATGAAAATCAGGCAAACCTTGTTTGAAACCTGTTTTCCATCGATTATTCTCAACCCGCTGCCCTCGTAACTCCTCCGGTTGTCGTAACGGACGGTCTCGAAGTTCTCCAAACGGGTTTTGTGGAAGCTGTTGTTGCTCTTGAAGCACAACACGAACAGCTGTGTCAACAGACTCGTGAAACATCTCACGTAGCTCATGTTGAAATTCTGTCATAACTCCACGAAAAGCATCGGTCGTTTCTTGTAAAAGCTTCTTCGGCGGAATGATTAGAATCGTTTTGTCTCTGAGACCAACTGTTGCAGCAACGGAGTAGCGTAAACGCTAAGTAATCTGATCTTCCGGGATCAAAAGAACTTAACAACGAATCAAGCTTGAACTCTGTTCGAGATTGCAAGTGATATCGATTACAAAGAGAAACTCTCTTAAAGTTTATAAATCAAAAGCTGCCTTACAAGTGTTTATAGCTGCGCTATATATAATAGAAGAAGATATGAACACCTTAAACCCTAATCTCTTCGAATAAGTAAAACTAATAAGAAAAGGAAAACATCATAAAAAGGAAAATCATGATAAAAGGAAATAGTTGACCAAGGGCGAGCCCGTACTTCCCTAGATAATGAAAGATCAGGCTCGGAATGGGAAACCATAAGAAAGTACCGTAGAAGTAACTTTCATATAGCGTCAGGCACCCAGGCGGCGGATCATCGGCTCTTTGATGGCTCGACGGAAAAATAAGCTCAATGCCCTCCGAGATATGGAAGAAGCATCGAAGTGATTCCAGAGACGTCTCAGTGCAAAGTGTCGAACCAGGGGGATTCGGGATCTTCTTTGGACCTCGTTTGTTTGTGACCCTTTTTGGGGCCCGTCCCTTCATATATCGCCTCTTTGTTCCTTGAGATAAACTAATTCCCAATGCATTGGAAGCCGGATAGTCAATCGCCTCGTCAATCAACAATCTCCTCGGCATCGAAGAAGAGCTAGGTCCGAACAACTCCAGATGGACATTCAGAATCGCCTCGTCATCTAACATCTGCTCGATTTTGATTTCCTCTGCATTGAAAATCGGATGAGATCCAGTTTGGGCATGAACTGTTTGATCTCGGATAAATGTTTCTTCGGCTCGGACAAGAGCTAATTGATTCCTTTCCTCCTCCTCATCAACGACCGGCTCGCGCGCCTGATTCGAACCATCATGCTGAGCAACAGGGGGCTCGCTCGTCAGCAAATAAATCTCGGCGCCTTTAAAAGCCCGAACCAATTGGTGCCCATCCTCTGAAAGCGGTGAATCGTGTGAACCGGTTGAATTTGTCGGCTCGCGGGAGGAAAACCAATGACGATCCGAGGCATTGGAATCACCGGAGTTGTAGGTGCGATCATCAGAATGATCCGCTACGATAGAAGGAGTGCGACTGCCTGAAGACATTGTTGGACCCGGATTCCACACCTAGAATCCAGCCCGTGATGGCTGATACACGACTTTTGCCTATCAATTAACTCAAGTCATGTCACGTCGG
>OVBJ01003450.1:0-12189 GCA_900406535.1 Noccaea bulbosa
TGACCACCGGTATGTCCTCAAGTGCCTTGTTTGGGTTGATGTCCTCATCACAATGTCACCCAAATCAAGATCAACATTCCCTTTCTTCACATCTATGATAGCACCAGCAGTAGCCAAGAATGATCTTCCCATAATAAGAGGATCTAGAGGCTCTTTATCATATTCCAAAATCACAAAGTCTGTTGGAATCATGTGACCTTCAATCTTGAGTGGAACATCCTCAATGACACCAAATGGGGTTCTTCTGGATCGATCAGTAAGGATAAGGAAGATCCTAGTTGGCTTGAAAGCAGTCATTCCAAGGCTTGGAGCAACACAGAGAGGCATCAAGTTAACACTAGAGCCTAGATCACAAAGAGAATGTGGAAACTTTCTTGTTGAGATGGTGCAATCAAGCACAAAGTTTCATGGATCTTGTAGCTTCTTTGGAACCTTGTTCTGAATCACAGCACTAACTTCTTCAAGAACCTTCACTTTCTTCTTCTGCTTTTGCACAGTGCTCAAGATAACTGCACTAATGTCTCTGGTAAGCAATGCTCCTTCTTCAGGACTCACACCATTCATAACCATTCTCTTAACATATCTTTTGAGTGCAGGTGAAAGAGTGACTGCATCAACAAGAGGAATGTCAACCATAAGCTTATCCATGATAGCTTTGCACTTAGCATCTTCAATCTCTTGTTTAGACTTCCTAGGACACTTTGGGTAAGGAATTTTAGGTTTATAGACTATTTCTGCATCTAAATTGGAGGTTTTAGGAAGATATGGCGCGTGTTGTGATTTGCAGAAATTTGGCTGAAAACCTGAAAATTGCAGATTTTCGTCTGGGAGAACACTAGTGTCGACCGACACCAGTTCTGGAGGTGTCGATCGACACTCTTGAGCAGTGTCGCTCGACGCTACTTCTGCAGCTCGAAAACCATCTGAAATATCTTCAAAATCCACCAAATTAGCTCATGTTTCCACCAGAACAACATGACAAGAGTGTTTGGGATAGGTATTGGTCTTTCCAGGTAGAAATCCCTCTTGTCTTTTGATAGATTCAGCATTCTGAGCTACTTAGTATCTAACTTCTTGACATGAGTGCTCAAAAAATCAATTTTTCCATGCAAGTCTTGATACATAGCATCCATCTTCCCATTGAAGTCCACTGTGATCTTCTGTTGGCCAGCTATTAGCTGCTCAAGCATGGACTTTATCTCACTATCTGGTTCTTGTGAAGGAGAAGATTGGTAAGAGGAAGAGCCATAATTCCTTGTGAAGTTGCTGGAAGTGAATGGCTTCTGGTAAGAGGAACCAGATCCTTGTTGATTGCCCTATCTCTGTCCTTGAAACCCAGCTACATTGATGTATTAATATCTGCTTCATGTGACTCTTCTATAGGTTCAAAAGTCTCTAACTCTGCAGCAAACTGAACTGACTTCTTCTTCCCCATAAGAAGGCTATGCATAGAATCAAGCTTAGCATTTACTGCAGCAATCTGACTTCCATCCAAATTTCCACCAAGTCTCTTTCTCTCCAAATCAGCATTCTTGGTACTATTACTAGATGTGAAGTTCTCAATAAGCTGGTAAGCTTCATCTGGATATCTGGTATTGAAGTTACCATTGCTCGCAGCATCGAGAGCCATCTGATATCTCCAATCAATTCCACTGAAGAAAATGCCCAGCAGCTGAACTTCAGTGAAACCATGATGTGGACAGTCTCTCTTATAAGACCTGAACCTCACCCAAGAAGCCTTGAATGCCTCTGTAGGTCCTTGAGAAAATTGTGAAATGTTGTTTCTCAGCTCCTCGGACCTCGCATCATCATAGAAATTGTTCAGAAAAGCCTTCTTGATGTCCTCCCAATTTGTCAAATATCCTGGCTGCAACTGCTTTAGCCAATAAGCTGCATCCCCAGCAAGAGAGTATGGGAACAGCTTGCAGAAAAGGTAGTCACTAGTGACTCCATTGGCCTTGATGTTGTTGGCCAGATCTTCGAATCTCTCAATGTGATCCATGGGGTGTTCATGAGGAAGACCATGAAAGAGATGCTAACTCACAAGGGTGTAGTATGCAGATTTCAGCTCAAAGTCATTCCTCGCAAACGAAGGAGGGCGAATCGCAGACCGATTTGCATAGAACAAATCAGGCCTGTTGTGGTCACCAGGAGTGTGATTCGTTGCAGCTGGCTGCGCAGGGACATTAGGTGCAGGCGGGTTCTGCGCAGCGACATCAGCGACAGGCTGAACTGGGGGTGCTTCAACAATCACATTCCCCTCATCGTCGAGTTTTTGCCCTTCTGCATTGCGCCTATGTCCTTCGTTGTCAACCAAACTGCCATCAGCCTGTTGAACCAAAACCAATGGCCTATTCATCTCGACTGACTTCTTTGTTTTCCTGTTGGTGCGCTCTAAGTGTGCTAGCTCTTGATTTGTGAGATTGACTAGCTAGCTCTTTGTCCTTGTTGCTTCTGGTTTTGCTATTAGGCATACACCTGAAACACCAAAAAAAAAGTTACAGAGCGCGTGAGTACCGAAATAAAAGAAAGTTCTTAGACAAAATTCTAAAACTAAAAATCTAACGGCAACGAAAGAGACGATTGGCAACGGCGCCAAAAACTTGATAGGTGTAAGTTTTTCCTAATAATCAACTGCAAATGTACAACAGTCAATGTTAGTCTATAGGGTTATCGAATTCCAAACGTCAAGTTGTTGCACAGTAAATTCTCATATTTAAATCAAGCTAAGTAAAATAATATAAATGTAAATGCAAATAAAAGAACTAAAAGCAGCAGTGATTGATTCACTGTCACTAAACACCAAAAACGAATTCTCCTTTCCTTTTGCAGTGTTTGGACACTCAAATTTTTGATGACCAATTCCCTTGCATTCCACACACTTGAACTCTTTCCTTTTAGCTAGAGGACATTCATCACGAAAATGGCCATATCCTTCACATTCATGGCATTGATGATCCTTCCTTCTTGCTGATTTGTCACCCACTGAAGGTTTGTAGGGACCTCTATCAGGCTGCTCCTTCTCAACTCTCTTCATCATCTTGTTGAAATTTCTGGCCATGAGACTCATATTGTCTTCAACCTTCTTTATCCTATCTTCCTTTTTTTCTGCTGTAAATGCAATGCTTTTTTGTTGTGCTTGTTCATCTTGACCAGCCTCCATTTCTTCAGCTCTCAACATCCCAACCAAGTAATCAAACTTGATTTCATCTGTGTTCATTGTATACTTCAACACAGCCTTGTGCGCAGAAAACTTAGATGGCAGACACCTAAGAAGCTTCTTAACAAGTTTCTTTTCTTTGTATTTCTTACCAAGAACACTTGCTTCATTGGCAATGGTGCTTAACTTTGCCGTAAAGCTAGCAACAGACTCATCTTTCTACATCCTTAGATTCTCAAACTGAGAGGCGAGGTGATCCAGCCTTGTCCTTTTCACACTTGTTTCACCTTCAAAGTGATTAACCAAAATATCCCACGCATCTTTTGCAACATCACATCCTTGGATAATCTTGAATTGATCCAGCTCAACATGTGAAAATATAGTAGACAAGGCTCTTGAATTGAACTTTGATGCAGCCTTTTCAGCGTCAGTCCATTGATTCTTAGGTTTAGGAGAGGATACACCATCTTTATGCGTGACTATAGGCTCAGTCCATCCATCTTCGACAGCCGTCCAAGCATCCTCGTCGATTCCACGAATAATATGACGCATACTTGATTTCCAGTAGCCAAAGTTTCCTTCATAGAGTATAACTACTCTCTGTACCGCAATTAGTTCTCTGCCAGACTCCATGTTCTTCTCAGGATCTCAACCTGTAGATAGATCTTCAATCTAGAGCAGGTGACCCGCTCTGATACCAAATGTAAAACCAAGAACACACGGAGTATGATAGAATATGACACAAAGAGTTGCAAACACCGTTTTGCTTTATTAGAAATCACTTAAACAATCTTTACAGATCTGTTTAATCAGAATTACACGACGTTACGTACAACAGCAACTCGACACTGACCAATTCCTAATCTACCCTTGTCTCACACACAACGACAGTTGTGTTACACACAACGACAGTTGTGTTACACACTCTTTGTTCACTCACCAAGAACCTTAAATCTTCTTGACTCGTTTTTCTCTCTGGACGGCTAACCTAAACTAGGCCACGCCTCCTAGTATATATACCACCACGTTTTTCTTGTAGTGAATATACACTTCCATAACTAGAATATCTTTCATAGATCCTCCAATCAGCTGCCTCCACATCAGCTTAAAGTCCACCAATAAATCAAGACTTCGTTCTCCAAATCTTTGAGCTTACATTTTGCACATGTAAGGATAAACACATCCACCCAACATGATATCCAAGGATTGGACTTTGATTAAGAAACCAAAGTAGTGTCTCTGATACCAACTGATGTAGCGGAAGCTACGATATTCAAGAGAATCGATCGGGACCTGCCAGCTCAACCAAAGAATTCAATAGAATTCTCGCTTGGGATCTGCTTCTTGAACTCGTTGAGATTTCGATAGATCTACCGAAAACAAGGACAGAGAATACTCTTCTCTTAAAAGCCAAAGCTCTTTATTAGTAAATCAACAACTTCCTACAATAAAGGCCAAAACAATTTATTTATAATAAAACTCAAAACATAAAAAACCCTAAAACAATAATAGAAAATTATCAAAATAATTAGAATAATTCTAAATATCTCTCGGCATCACTTAGCTAACTCTGTAGAACATAAAACCAGTTCTTATTCAATCAAGAAAGCCTTTCAAATGCAAAGAAAAGCATCTTTATCCACCTTTCTTTTTTACTGAATTACAGGAAAGTTGGACGAAAGAATGAGAAGGTGGGAAGATGTTGAGCGCGATGAAATTTTTTGTTACATTAAAGCTAATGTACCAATTGAATTTTGCTACTAACTCTTAACGCTTCATTTGAATATCAAACTTCTGGTAGAAAGACCTCATAATTAACACACATATATATACTCCAACCACAATATGACTCTCATTTTGCCAACGGTTGAATATATAGGTTCTTGTTATACAAAACTTTTTAGGGTAGAAGCTTCCACATCTTATATCACTTCAGTTTGATTTCGTCTCATCAACCATTACCTACAACGGATGGATAAGAGAAGACCTTTCAAAATGACAGTCAAGCAAACAATAATAGAAATGAAGTAATGAATATACCTTAATGCTTTACTTTGAACCTGCGAAAATGTAAAGTAGAGATTGACTAAATTATTTATATGCATTTTTATATACCATTCTTTGACAGAAACCCAACAATATGAACATTAGGAATCATAAAACTTCACAAACCTTTAATCTTACAATTCTAAAATCATACAGGGACTGGAAAATAATATATTAAACCTACGGATGAAACATACAAACGAATTGCAATTGTAAGACTTACTGTTCTCATTTCGGAAATGCATCTTTAAAGAAGCGAAAGGTCTCTGGGTATTGACCTCAGTTGAGTGCATCAAGCACACACTCCTTAGTATGAGTGCATCACCCTTCTCTTCTGTCGCCGTATAAAATGGTGTAGATTTCACCGTATCGTGATCAAGAGTACAATCAAAGGCTTAGACGACGGTGGAAAAGTCAGAAGGGAACGGAGAGGCTCCCAAAAAACTCGCGGAGAAACAAAATTTGTTGCCGCTGTCTAATCGTATTAGTCTGCTTTTTTATTACAACACGTAATCAAAGAAAGTAAAAAATTGAGAAAGTTGATATACTAATCGGTGGTAGCAAGCATGACTTAAGACGATTGAGGCGATATATGAGAAAGAGAAAGAGAAAAATGTCAAGAGTCATCCTTAAGCGGAAGAAGTTGAGAAGGGAGAACCCAAATCGTCATAAACTATAATTAAACCCTATTTATTTTATTTTTAATAAAGAGCTAATTACCATGTGTTATCTTCTCTTTTGTCCAAGTGTCCAAATTATGGAGAGGAATGATCCCTTTTATCTGTTTAAATAATCGTATTTATTTTTTGGTAATATATAAAAATAATTATAAAAAACTTTATGAATTATATAATTTATTATTTGTGTTAAAACAGCCATTATAAATAGCTACTTTAAAATACATTCTAAAAAAATTTATGTGTTTCAATATTTGGCTAATTTTTATATTTGATGTTGTGTACCTATGCATCTAAAATATCTGATTTATGTTGATTCCAAATTGTGTATTCTTTTGAAATAGAATTTGCTGTTTTATCAATTAATTTTATTATTTTTGACAATTACAGTTTGATCCACGATATACTCTCTTGTTTAAATATAATTTTAGAAAGTTTTATTCATGTGTTATTTGTATCTATCAGATAGATACTGGCAGTAATTAAGTATAAAAATCAAATTTTGCCAATTGTTGTATTTTGAGTGGAATGTTATTTATACAGTCTAATATTAACTTAATATTTTGTTGTTAATAAAATTTATTTACTTTTACAAATATAATTTATTCATATCTTAATCACTTATACTAACAAAAACATAAAATCTTAATTCTTTCATAATTAATAATTATTTTTCTAAATGTGGGTGTATACACTATTATTCATACAAATATATTACTAACATTTTCGGATAGAATATTATTATATTTTTAAATAAAAATAAAAACATGTAGTTTAATTAAAATAAGTTGCTCAAATTCTCATTTTTTATGTTCGTCTTTATACCTATTTTCCAAACTATATCTTACATTACAACTATTTTTTTTTTTTACAAATTAGGTTAATTTTATTCAAATGAAAATATAACATATATCATTTTGTTCTAAATATAACATTTTTAATATATGTAACAATGTTACAACGATCTTAGTTTGAATCTATGTATGTCAAGTTTCAAAAAAAAAAAATTGGTTTGATCGAACGTTTACAATCCATTATATTTAATAAACATAATATTGACATGAAGATAATCCATTATATTACAAATATTATAATAAAATAAAATATCTTTTTTCTTATCTTCAAATTAGTTTTTATATATATTTTTATTAAAATATATCAAATAATTTTATTTTTATAAGTAATAGATAAAAAAAAAAATTAATTTGACTACAAAAAGAGAAATATTCCTAATGTTATATTTGTTTGATATTTTATTATTAATACAAACATATATAGATTATTCGCTGACAATAAAAACGTAAATATGTCTTTAATAGGTAATCTTTTAATTTTAATAATTTATATGTTAATTAGGAAATTTAATTAAATTAAAATTGGTATGTATAATATCTGTGTGGACCAATCATATATCAAATACTTTCAGTTTTCATAAGTAATAGAAAAATAATAATTAGATTTCCTAATTTGACTACAAAAAAAGAATAATATTTCTAATGTTAGATGAGTTTAATATTTTTGTTGTTAATACAAATTTACATAATTTGCTTAATTCTTATATATTTTTATTGGTAATAAAATTTTATAGTTTGTAAAATATTTAATACTGATGTGGACCAATCAAATTAACTTTCTTCAGTTCACATACATAATTTCTTTATCTTTTATAGATTTTTCATTTTCCACTGACATTCAAAACATAAATATGCTATTAATAGGTAACTTTTTAATTTTAATAAGTTATATGTTAATTAGAAAATTTAATTAAATTAAAATTTGATATGTATAATATCTATGTGGACCAATTATATTAGGTTTTTTCAATTATAGGTGGATACTCTCAATGGCCGCCTATAAAGTTAACTTTTATTAATAATAGATGATTTATTTAAAAGTATCTTAAAACTTAAAAAATATAGTATTTCCACAGTAAAATACTTTGATAACATACTCCAATAATTTTGGTTTACGAACGGTGGCTAAGAGACACCGCTGGTCTAAAACACAAACATATACGAAGGTCTCATGCCTCGATCCAAGTAAATAATGGGCCCTGAGCTTATCCAAAACAAAAAGGTTACACAGATCATAAAAATAAATTTGGGTTTTTTTTTTGGGGCAATTAAGAATTTGGGTTACACAGATCATAAGAATTTGTGATTTTGTAGAAACCAGACTGTTTTATGTGTTTATGAAATTCAATTATAAAGCATCGTTATAATTTTTGTTTTCCTGAAACAAATAAGTAAAGGCCCAATATAAACACAAGTGCATGTAATATGAGAATAACGAATGATTAGTAATAAGGCACAGTTGTGGTAACTGCCATAATTAGTCCCAAAAAAATCAGGAAATATCTTGAACAATTCCGATAAAAGGAAAATTTTGTTTTCCGATACCCTTAACATTATCTTTTTCAGATAGGATCAGGGTTAGAATGTTGATTCCTATAAAATCATCAAGGTCAACGATATTTGAGGATTTCTATCATCCTTCTCGTGAATCGTAGACCAGATCAGTAGAGAAACAAAATTAATGCACGTAGTTGAAAAGCTCTTTCAAAAACCATAAGATCGATTCAGATTTGAGAGACGATGATGTTGTCAAGGTCTTCCTCTGATGGTAATTGTGGCCACTGGATCGTTCGTCACAGAATCTGCCTCTCCTGTAAAAAGAAGGTGAGTCATCTGGAACAAGACCGGGCATTCAACTATCTTTTCTCCGGTTTATGTCTGAGCAACGAAGCTATATCCTTTACAAAGCGTCTCGTAACCCTAATCTCGATTTACGACCACAAGAAGCTTCACTTGGTCCTTGACTTGGACCACACGCTAATCAACTCCGTTTCGGCTTCCAATCTTTCCGAGTCAGAGAAGTATCTAATCGAAGAAGAGAGATCAGGTAAAAGGGAAAATCTAAGGAAATACGAAGACATATTAATAAAGTCTCGACCTTTCCTTAACGAGTTCCTTGAAGAAGCCAGCAAGCTCTTCAACATGCATGTTTACACAAAAGGCAGTTCGCGTTACGCTCAAGATGTGGTGAGTATGATTGATCCAAGCAAAACCTATTTCCGGGATCGAGTAATAAGCAGAAGAGAGAGTCCTGACAGCAAAACACTTGATCTTGTCTTAGCTGATGAGCGTGGAACCGTGATTGTGGATGATACGGTTGAGGTTTGGCCTGATCACCAGAAAAACTTGTTGCAGATCAGGAAATACGTGTATTTCAAACACTATTGTAAAAACAAAGAGTCGTTGGCGGAGAAGAAGAAGGACGAGAGTAAGAGAAGCAAAGGAGGATTGGCCAATATCTTGAAATTCCTCAAGGAAGTTCACAATGGATTCTTTAGCTGTGGAGTTGAAGAAGATTTAGAGTCGAAGGACGTTAGGTCGTTGATAAATGGTCCCTTCAAACCATATGGATGTTGATTTTTCTCCAAACCATATGGATGTTAATAAATGGTCCCTTCAAACCATATGGATGTTAGATAAACCATATAAATGGTCCCTTCGATCAAACCATATAAATGCTCCATATAAACCATATAAATGGTCCCTACAAACCATATAAACCATATAAATGGTCCATTCAAACCATATGGATGTTGATAAATGGTCCCTTCAAACCATATGGATCGATGTTGATAAATGGTCTCTTCAAACCATATGGATGTTAGATAAACCATATAAATGGTCCCTTCAAACCATATAAATGGTCCATATAAACTATATACAGTAAATGGTCCCTATAAACCATATAAATGGTCCATATAAACCATATAAATGGTCCCTTCAAACCATATAAATGGTCCCTTCAAACCATATAAAGGGTCCATATAAACCAAATAAAATGGTCCTTTCGAACCAGACGCCGTGGTACGTTACGTTTTCATTGAGAAAAAAAATAGTTTAAACAATAAAATTTTCACCCGTCAAGTAGTAGGTAAAAAAAAAAAAAAAAATTATAATAATCAAATGCATAGTATTAATTATCACATCGTAACTTTCAACCGCAATTGTTAAGGTTATAGATATAATATTAATTACAATGTTAATTTCAGGTTGTGTAACAAGTTAAGATTAAGATTAGTATAATAAGATTAAGTTACTCAACTTTTTTTATTAGTTTTTATGATTTTATGTGTAACAAGTTAAGATTAAGATTAGTATAATAAGATTAAGTTACTCAAAATATTTTAAATATTTTATTAGTTTTTATGATTTTATGTCATTTTATTTTGTTATTATATCTTACATTTTTTCGGGTGATAAATAACCAGAATATCCGAACCCGAATCTCCATAACTGAAAAATATCGGGTAAAATTCAGTTTTCTATACTTGGACCCGAACATACCCGAACTTGAATGGACCCGACCCGATACTGAACCAAAATTTGATACTACATGGATACGGAGACCAACTACCCGATAGACCCGGATCCGATTGATACGTATCCAAACTTGATCCTATCACCGGCAAGCCTATGAGGAAGCATGTAAAACGATCAATTAACATATTCGAATTTCTGGTATGACTGAACTATCCTCCGGTTTATGTTAAGTTCTTGTGCATATTCTCGTCCATTATCCAAGCAATCCGGGTCGGATTTTTTTATTTTCTGAAGCAACGGTTTATTTTAAGTTATTATTTTTGTATCCAAACAGTTTTTTTCTCTTATTATTGTATCCAAACATTATTAAAATGTACTTTTTGATTGATAATTGATAATATTATATATAGATGATCCCTTCAAATCATATGTTGATAAACCATATAAATCGTCCCTTCAAATAATATGGATGTTAGATTTGCAGAGAGTGTTGTATATTCAGAAAATTTATCAAAATGTTTTACCATAATGATTTTATGAATCTAAGGGTTGCATGTACTGTGTATTTTTGAAAGTTATGTTTCATGAGTTAAATTATATAAAATTTATTTCCTAATAACAAAAATTTTAGTGGAATTATGAAATAATTAAAACATAAAATTTTTGAATAACAAGAGATTTTTATTGGCATTTAAAAGTCATCAGGATTCTTTATGTTTTGTATAAATGTGTATCTCAACTCCTATCAATTGGTCCGAGTCCAACTTGCGAGAATATATGGATCTTTGACATGCCATGACTCAGTTTACGTCCATGTCTAAAAGAGGCGATAATGATAATAATTTGGGTATTAGTATCCTAGATCGGATCATAAGAAACGGACCAATTAATGTAAAATATATCAAGTAATAAGTACATTACATAAGACATAATGGTCAAAACTCAAAAGGGAACGTAAATAATCCTAGTCTACAAATCCATAAACATAATAAATTTGCCATTTCCTATTTTCCACACCTTAAAAATTCTCTTCATTTTCTTTCAATATTAGCTTTCCTTCCTTCATTCCAATAAAATCAGAATTTTTTTGGGTAAAACTAGTGTTTTGGATTGGTGAATTTTCTGCCAAGATTTGAGGTTTTCTCTTTCTCTTGGTTTATCGATCTTTCTTAGGAATCCGAAAGCCATACAATTATATTAAAAACACGAAAAATGATACTTGAAATTCTTCTTTTTTTCCTCTTTGTTTTTCTGTTTACAAAAATCCACATTGAAAACCTCCTTCTTGTGAACGAGTCATCGTCTTCTTCTCGTGGTAACTGTGCTCATTGGTTCGTTCGTCGAAGAACCTGCTTCGACTGTAAAGCGAACGTGAGCCGTCTCGAAGACCAATCACTCGACTACATTTTCTCCGGTTTACGTCTGAGCAACGAAGCTGTATCCTTCACAAAGCGTGTCACAACCCTAACCTCAATCCACGGACACAAGATGAAGATGCAGCTGAATTGACGCAGATCGTGAATCAGTCAGGAAGTGCATCAGGACGTGCGGACGGACTTGTAGCTGAGCTAAGCAGAGCTTAGCGGAGCTAAAGGAGAGTTGCTGAGCTGGATGCGAGCTTGTAGCGGATTAGGACGAATCCAGAAGAGGCGGTAGCTGAGCTAGATGAGGAGTATTGGAGCTATCAAACGAATGGGAATATTTCCTTTTCCTAGAGAAAAATAAGGAAAGAATATTATCTTGGAGATTTAGAGTAATCACCAAGGCAGAAACCTTGTAGGGTTTCGCGGCATGCCTATTGTGTATAAATAGGATGTCTTGGCTGCTTGTAGGCGGTCATCACAAATAGAGAGCTTTAGACTTTGGGTTTAGTTTGTCTTGTAAGAAAGCTAGGACAAAGAGTTAGGGCTTGAGAGGTTCAAAGATCGTGTATTAGATCTGAGAACAAAGTGTTACTAGAGCAATCAAATCG
>OVBJ01003451.1:0-12188 GCA_900406535.1 Noccaea bulbosa
TATATATATATTGCTTGTTGTGAAACATTATATAAAGTTGTAATTAAATAATGTAAACCGGACAAGGATCATGACGTGGCAACTCAAATTCTGAAGAAGAAATGAATGAAGAGCAAAGTTGTCTTAGTTAGGTCTCCATCAAAAAGCAAGTTGGGTCCAATCCAGCCACATCAAATGTCCAATTAATGTACACATCATTAGCTTCTAGCCCCACCATTCTATATATACACAATTATACATGTATATCTCTTTAAAAATCTCAAATCTTCATTTGTATAAATATCACAAGTTAAACGTTTTTTTTTGGGTAAATCATAAACTAAACGGTAAAAGTTTTGTAAAACAAATATTATGACACAAAAAGAAAGAAAGAATTTGTAAAGGTTAAACTTATGAAGTCTTTTATCAGCTTTTTCACTGAAAAAAAAATTTTGAAGGGAAAAAACAGAATATGTATCTAGTATTGTTCGCATATGAAATTAGACATAAGTACATAACAGAAGTACAAATGAATATGATGTATACGCAGCAGCTAGCATCTATGTTGATGCTATCTTCTAACCACCACGTTCAATATATATCATTCGTGTTGCACCACAAAACCTCTATTTCATTTTCGTAACTCTCTTTCTCTCTTTGCATTTATACATATATAGCTGATGAACAAAATATCCTACTAACTTGAAATGAACCAAACGATCTCTGTTGGGTAACACTAAAATATTATTTTCAGTTATTTAAAATTTCTCAACGTTACAATAAAAAAAATGTTAATATTCGTCTCCAGGTCCATGAGCTTTGTTTGGATTAAGGAGGCTTTAGATACTTTTGATCCAAGCCCTAAACTCTGTGAAAGCCCATCAACATCACGATCGACGCCCAAAGACCAGAGTTATAATATAAACCCTATAATTTAGCCATAAATACAAACTAGTAGATATTTGGTCAAAGGCCTATTAGCTCAGTTGGTTAGAGCGTCGTGCTAATAACGCGAAGGTCACAGGTTCGAAACCTGTATAGGCCACTTTTTGAATGCCATTGTTCCAGGCTTCCAGCCCATTCACGTCTTATTTTCATCCCACTCATGGTCTTCTGTCACTCTTCTCTCACTAACGCCTTTTTTTTTGTTTTTTAATATATAAACTGAATAGCCATCATTACGTCTAGAGCTCTGAATTAGGGAATAGTAAATTTTCAAGAGACTTTGGCAGTTGGCATGAAAACGATAAAGGTTGCTAACCTGTAAAAGTATCCTTGCGAAAATAGTAAAAACACACTGTAGTTTTTTCTCTTTTTTTCACCCAAATACTGTAGTTTCTTCTAAAACTTATATAAATTCACAAAAATATTAAGAGATAGAAGAAAAAAACTAAAAATTCAAAAGCTATATGAGAATAAACAAGAAACATGTGGAAAACCAAAAAAAAAAAGGCAGTGCACGTCCAATCGAGAAATTGGATCTTTGTGTTTGCCAACAAAATTCAAAGAGGCAAAGCCAATCTGGTAACGAGTTCAAAACCACTCGTTTCATATCTTCTGTGACTGATTTACACACATATCTTATCCTCTTCAATACTATGTCTCTTTTGGCTTCACAACATCACATGGGCTATTATATCATCTCTTTAATGAAAATAAAAATGATCTCAGATTGAGAGATAATAAACTAAAATCTGAAAATTCCCTGTTATAAATATTTTTTAATTAATATACATGTCAACATGTGTGAATTGTGATGTATGAGAAAGTTGTGACTTTTGAGAGGTTGAGAAATGGTGGTCAGTCTTTTAAAGCCCACCACACTGTGTGTTGTCTCATATAAGTAGGGCGGGCATTGTTGAGTTCGAAGAGTTGTCATCTGTGGGGCCAAACATTTGAGCCCATTGTGACTATATACGATAAACTAATTGGGCTACATGGGCCCAATTATAACACATCGTGTTCGACCGACGACTGTGTTCTAGACTTCTAGTAGTTACTTAATTGATTTTTCAACTGGAGTGGATAATATCCAGAGGAAGAAAATGAAAGACATGGGAAGTGTTTGACAGAAAGAGATGGGACTAGTGAGAGAAGTATAGCCATAAGAGGCAACTTTAAGATTGCTGAGGTTCACAACAAAAGATAGCTACCTTACACTTTTCTCTATATTGTTTTCTTCACCAATCACCACTTCCTCCAAATTTTAGATATTGACTTGCAATCATAGCGATTCAGGTAGCCGAATCGTTTATTTTAATACAGATAATCGTGTATGTACGTACATACATATATCTACGATCATAATAGTCTATTAATAGTGATGATTAGGATTATAATCATGTGTGTACGAGAGAGAGAGAGAGCATGTGTCATTTGTGTATGTGTTTATAAAAGAATAAACATATGTATTTATGAAATGCATCGTCCAAGAAAGTTAGTATAGTGTTTTAAACAACTTTAACCATATCTAGTCATTTCGACAAAAAAAATATTGAAGAAATTCATATCAAACATAAATAAGGTTTAAGTTGCATCATAAAATTGTGACAGAATATACATGCTTTCAATGAGCTTTCACCAATATACTACTCAACGATACTGAAATACTAATTGAAATCCGAAATTGTTTCGTTAATTAATATGATATTGCATAATAATGATTGGTTAGGTATGATGATGATGGAAATGGAGATGCAAGTGTCAATTACAAAACCAGGGGGCTCAAGTACTCTTAACGCACCCTTTTCAACTCGTACGCCTCAAGACAAAACTCTTCTCTAGTTATGTCTTTGTTGTTGATTGTTGCACAAACCAAAATAATGTCACGTGTCATCTCCCTTGGCTTGTCTCCGCACGTGTGGGCTCGGATCTCTTCCTAACCACTGCTTACTATTCCTGTCATGTCTATGTTTTGCCGGGTAACCCTGTTTTGCCTTTGTAAACCATTTAATATTGAAATTGAATCCATACAACGTGACGTTGCCTCCACTCACAAGCCCCGACTTTTCTTCTTTATATTTTCTTTATTTTGATTTTCCTTTTTGGGTAATACTAAACTTGAATTCACCTTGTATATAATTAGGGTGTTTCTATATGCAATTTTAAAGTCAAATCTATGTTTGATTCAGTTCAAATCGAATATAGAGATGCTTAACCAATTTCATGAACTGATTATATCTAGATTTCTAAGATGAATTCCGATCAAATTTCAGGTTTTCTTCTGGCTAATCTTGTCACAGGTACTCAGCTGTTCATGAGTTAAACTTTTTATTTCCTTGTTCATAAAAGTCTCTTTTTTTTGGGTTGGTCTTTTTTTCATGATTTAATAATACCCTGCCGCACATTACTCGTAAGATATCATCAATTATTTCTTTGAACTTTGGTTTGCTCTATACAGCACAATACCACATTGCTCGTAAGATATCATTAAGTATTTCTTTGACAATATCAGAAATTCAGCTAAATGACAAAGTGAATAAGATTGTTGTACGTTACCATGAATTTGTTCACCAAGTATCTAACTTTGTTGTCTTGTCTCAATTCCTCATACTACTGTAACTTTTTTTTGCCGGAGAATCCGTTTGCATTATTTCATAATAAACATTTAACAAGTTTTTATGCTTCAATATTGTGTAAACTTGGAGATATCCACTTGGATTTTTTCATTGTAAAAGTTGAACATGTAAAAGAATTCTAATCATAATTTAGGTTCAATATATCATGGTTTTCAAAAAAAAAAAAAAAAAAAAAAAAAAAAACGNAACTGTAGAATTGTCAAAGATGATTTATGGGTTAGTTGTAGCCCTGTACATTTAGGGTTTTGGGACAGGAATTGACGGGAATGAGACGGGATTAAGAAATTTGGGAATCCAAATATACTTCCCAAAAAACTCCCTTATTATAACGGGATGAGAAATAGCGGGAATGGGAAGGGAACGGAAAAATTGAGAATAAAAAATCAATACTCAAAGTCTTAATAGATCGGGAAAATTGAAGACATTTAGAGAAATTACGTGAAATTTCGGGAAAATGTGGGAAAATACGGAAAATTACGGGAAAATTGAGGAAATATGGGAAAATATGGGATATTTAAGAAAAAAATATCTAATTTTCAATTTTTTATTTTTTAAACGGAAAATCGGAAAATCCCGTACCCTTCCTGAATCCTTCCCTTACCCGTTTGAATAAAAGATATGTTCCCAAACGGGAAATTACAAATTCTCATTCCCGAAAAGTTTGCGAAATTTTAAATGGGTAAGGGTGGGAATGGGATTCCCGTCCCTAAATGCACAGGCCTAGTTAGGCGTTCGCCTAAATGGAAATGAATCGGCTTAAGCAAAAACTAATCATGCAGTGACTAATCGGAATTGGACATCCGATTTATGGATTTGACTAGACTAAAATTGGGGGTGGAATGGATACGTGGAGTGGCTAGGCGGCCGCGTTTAGAAACAAGGCATATTCCCTCTTTGTTTTTTTTGTTTTTTTTTTTTTTTGTTGAAAATGTTAAGTTTTATACCATTTTTGAATTGTGAAATAAGTTACAAAGAAAACACTAAAAGGCAAAAAAAAAACAAAAACTAAGAGTAACAGTGAACAAATGGAAGAACAAAACCAATAAGCTAGACATACATCAAAACCGAAAAGCAGAAATCCGAAGACGAAACATCGATTCAGAAAACCTACACTCGAAAATTTGTATTTGCAATTCTTAGAAACTCGAGTCCTCATCGTTGTTGCTACGGGCAACCTATGCGAGGCAGACCTCAAAACTCGCATAAAACAGCGCCTACAGCTTCTCCGAGGACAAACACAAAAACGAGAACGCTTGCACCCACATAACCCTAAACTGGCGGCACGGGAGCCTCTTCGGGCAGCCAGAAAAGCCACCTCTAGCCGCCATTCGCGAGCTTGAGAAATCTGCAAGAATCATCTCCCACGGAAAAAAATTAGTCACCAAGCAACACTCGTCGTCTCTATTCGAAACAAAATCACCACCGATCAGTTTGATGAATCTATCGCCTGAAAAAGTCTTGACCACTCCCGTCCACCACCTGAAAAAGAAAACACAAACCAATAGCTGTTGACAGAGCCACGCCGATGGCCAAATAGAGCACAGAGCCGCAGGTTGTCACCCACAGATCTGACACTATGGAAAACCACCGTCCAACAATAGGCACCGACAAGAATGGGACGAGAAAAACGACAGAGTGGGCCACCACACTGGCACACTCTAAGGCAGAAAGAGCACCGTCGATCCAAAATGCCGGCATCGAAGACCCGACCGCAAAGACTCCAAAACACCACCGCAGAAATCTAGAGTGAATCTTCCACCAAAAGCTCTGCTGTGAGTGATCGACGTCAAAAGCCACACGCTTCCTAGAGAGATGAAAAAAGCCACTCATTTTCTAGGAACGACCACCGCACAACGCCGAAAACCACACCGCCGTTGCCCCTAACATGAAACCAGAAGAAAGAATCCGTCCAGATCTGACATAGCTTTCCACCACACACGCCGAGGACAGAGACCAGCGCACCACGCTGGAGGAGGAGCCACCATGCTCCACCTCCACATCAGTCACCACACAACGAAGACAAAGGCCGACGCCTCCATGGAGCTCGAATCAGATATGAGAAGAAACTCTCCACTAAGCAAAATGGAGAGAGGGCCGAGAGGAGAGGAGAAGAAAGAGAAACGAGAAAGGGGCCCCTTTCCGGCGGTGGCGAGGAGCGCCGGCCGCCGGAAGAGGAGAAACAAGGAGGAAGAAGAAGGTGCGGCGCTGAGGGAAGAGGGAGAAGAGAGAGTTTTAAAAATTAGGGCGAACCAACTCTCATTACTATTCCTTCTTTGTTTTTAAAATGCAGTCGTCTAGCTGTCTACTAGATTTGCGTGTATATTTTGATCCGGTTTTAGTCTAATGTGGCGAATAAATCTAATACTTCATCTGTTTTAGAAAATTTGATGTTTTAGAAAAATGTATCTGCAATTATTTGGATATATCTTGACTCAAAAATCATCCAGATACATCCAAATAACTGCAGATACATTTTCCTAAAACATCAAGTTTTCTAAAACATAAGGAGTATATGATTAAGTTTTGTTAGTCCGATTAATGTCTGTTATATATATATATATTTTTTTTTTTGCCAATTCTTTTTTAACATATATACATTATAAATTCCATGACTCGTAGATTTAAAAATAAAATGATTTAGTAATACACATGCAACTAATTACTCCTTTCCTTTTAATAGAAGTATTTTTTTTTCTTGCTGCGGCCTTCTTTTAAACCTTTATGGTTTTAGGGTTGGCTTTTTCAAGATGTAGTGGGTTTGATCACCAAGTCTTATCTTGCAGGATGTAATAGGTTTTTGGTTTGTAGGTGACTGTGGCTTGATTGCGATTATGAATGTGCAAAAATTGGTGATCCTTCTTGACTTGTCCCCATTTGGCGTTCAAGGCTTTTCGTCCTTGAGCTTGGTTCTTCACAACAGCAGAGTTGCTTCGGCTTCGGAGTTTTGGAGCGTGTTTCTGTTTGATGGGCTTGTTTGGAGTCTTCTTTCTGTCATGCCGAGTTGATGCAGTGTGGAGTTCAGTTTATGTCCATTATCGGTTTCTTTGTTCGTGAAGAGTTGTTGTTTCTGGGTGGTTCTTCTGACGGTGACTTTGGAAGGCTGTAGAAGTTCTACAAGTGTGTTGTTTCCTTTGTTGAAACTAGGTTTCTTTTGGTCTTTGCTCTTTCTTGACATTCTCTACTTTTTTAGCGGTTGTGTTTTTTTTTTGGTTTTTTTTTTTCTTTTATTTTTCTTGTTTGGGGCTTTGTTTCCAGATACATTATTTCTCCGGCTGGGGATTTTATCAATATATTCTACAAACGCGTTGTAAATAAATTTTCATTTAAGATGGCAAAAAAACAAGAAAAAAAAAATTAGAGGGAGGATTTCTAAAATACAGCCATATGTAAGATCATCATATTTTACTGTGTGTTACGGAATAAATTTTCATAAAATAAACATACAATTTAATTAATGTTGTAATTCATAAATAGCCTTAGGCAAATGGTATAAATAGAAACTTAATGGAGTCATGGTTTGTGTGTGGATTGATGTACATAAGCATACAAGTTTTCAAAAACTAAGGACACAATTAAATTTCAAAAAGAAAAGAAAAAAGTCAAAGTTAGGAATCCAAGGCAACGTGGAGAAGATAGCCCCCACATTATCATAAATACAATCAATTAATTTCCTACACCTTATCAAAAAAGCTCATAAAATCAAACGAGCCCACCTTCTCCTTCAATTAAGTTCTTCACCCACGCATTTAGTGGGTCACACAAACTCTTATGACTTATGTCCCTCCAAATTTCTAATTTTCCCAGCATTCAAATTAAAACATTTAATTACAACCATCTATATCCAAAATATATAAAACCATCGTAATCCACTAATTAATATTAACGTATGAGTATCGCATGATACGTTTACCGTATATACTGTATATTCACATACTATGAGTCTATCACCTTATTTAATTACGAAGGAGTTACATATCACATCATTTGTTATATAAACCTAAACACCTTATCTTTCACTCTATCATTTCCTATCAACTTGTTCCTCTTTTCCGCAAATCTAGCAGAGAAAGAGACTCCTGGTCTCATCCAAGTATTTGATCTTCAAACCCTGATTAAATAATGTCCATGAAAGGGATCTCATCAGTAGAACCAGATAAGCTCTCTAAGAGAATATCTTCCCACAAGGGCAATGGTGCTCATTCCGGTGAGCTTGACGTGTTTGAGGCCGCCGTGTACTTCTCCGGCTACAACGAATCCTTCTCCGGCGACCATAGACACACACAAAAGTATGGCTACAGCGCGGCGAGAGAGGAGAATCGGAGGAGATGGGGAATATTAGGAGGAGGAAGAAGAATCAGCTTGGATTTGCCGATTAGATGTTCGGAGCAAGTGCATCATCTTCACCAAGATCATCTTGAAAAGCAAGAAGCTACAACAATGAAGAGGATTGGTAACGTGAGACACAAGCAACCAAGCTCACCAGGTGGGAAAATCGCTAGCTTCTTGAACTCTCTCTTCCATCAAGCGGGTTCGAAGAAGAACAAGTCAAAGTCAAAGCCAACGGATCAAGAAGTCGAAGATGAGATCCCCGGAGGAGTGTGGATGAGAAGGAAGAGAAGAAGCAGTATTAGCCATTTCTTGGGATCAAGCAGATCTAATACAACCACTACAACGACATCCTCCTCATCAAAATCTCTGCTTTCTTCATCAAGCTCGGGTTTTAGAACTCCTCCTCCTTACTTAAACACTCCGACCAAGAACTACAAGCAGTTTTTGAATTATACTTCTGCTACAAACCAAGTGAAAGTAATAGAGGAAAAGAAGACCATAAAAGAGTTGTCTTGGCTGGATGAGAAACTCAAGGTGATGGAGAGTCTCTCGGAGAAAGAGAAGATTTGGGATAATGATGATGATGATGATCGAAGAATAAAGAGAGAGGGAGATGATGATGATGATGATGGAATGGAGAGTGATTCAAGTTCTGATCTATTCGAGTTGCAGAACTATGAGTTGTCTCGTGGAGGCTTGCCTGTTTACGAGACTACTAATGTAGCTAACATCAACAACACTCATGTATGATCTCTGGCTCTGAGTGTCATCACAAATTGTCTTTTTCGACTTGTTCTTGTCTCATTATTGTGCAGTTACATGTAATTTCGTTTGGATATTCGGGATTTGATTGTGGAAGCTTCAATGATTTTTTTTTTTTTTTTTTTTTTTTTTTTGGNGATTGATACATACCTAGTTTTCTTGTCTCTCACATGGATTTTTGATTCCATCTCTTTACGTATTTTCCTTGTAAAATAAGATTTGTACAACGTTGTTAATATTTTTAATTATCAGATTGATAATCCATTTTTAATTAAGTAGAAATTAGAGAAATTCGATGAAGCAATTTGTCAGTACTTAGCTACATCATCAAATGAAGAATTGAGCAATGCTACTGACCATATCGTTGATAATCATAGTGATAAGGTGGAAAAAAAATCAATTAATGAGAACCACAGAAATGACAAGGGACAAATAAATAAAGTTAAACTGGCCGGTTAATTTTGGCTGGTTAGTTATAAGCCTTTTTTGTCGTCGGTTATGAGTCTCTTACAACTTATGACGCCACTAATTCTCAACTCTATCAATAATCATGTAAAATAGAGAGAAAGAGAGACAAAATTGGGGACCAACAACGATATCCACTTGTATGTTTAATTGTTCATGCATAAACATTAAATATTATAATCAATGACTTAGTTTAGTATGAGAGTGTATGAGTATGAGTATGACTATAGAGGTTTTTGTCCTGTCACGAGTTATGTCATAGAGTTTTGATTAATATCAATCAAAGATATGACAAGGAGGTCTAATTAATGTTTTGGTCGAAGATTGATTTAACCTTAAAAAGATTATCAATATTGCTGTAGATAAATGTATCAACAAACTAATCGACGACAAAAGATATATCCAAAGCTTTTCCCAAAAAAAAAAAAGAAGAAAAAAGAGATCAAAAAGCTTTTGCCATGCATAGATTGCGCTTGCTTTTGGAATTTCGTACTTTTATATATTTTATTAATGCATGCATAAGGCATACGCACTAGTATATAGCCTTTTTAAGGATAATTATGATGTGTTGGTCGTTGGATAAATATCCGATTTAAACTCTTTTTGAATGTGATTTAAGTTGTATTGTTCACTAGAAATCTTCGTTACTGATTTTGAGTAACAATAAGCGAGATGTGTTTCTTACTTGTTAGTATCTTTAAACGTTCTAGGTATTCACTAAACAAACCAAATCAATCAGATAGGACTATAGGAGGATTACGTGTATTACGATAATCTCATGCCGACTAGAAAAAAAAAAAAAAAAAAAAAAAAAAACCCATGGAGCTAGAAAAAAATAACATACCACCAATATAAACAGAAGTCGGGTATATGTATGAAAATAATAAGTAATACTTGGCTTTCTCCTCTCATCTATAGTGGGTGGAGGGTCCAAACATGTGATTATCATAAAGTTGAGGTAATTATGCAAAGTAAAATGGTATGATAATGAACCTTGCAAAGAACGAATGGTATTCAGATTGTAGTGTTTTTTTTTTTTTTTTTTTTTTTTTTTTTTTTTTTTTTTTTTTTTTTTTNTTTTTGAGACTTAAATATGACGTAAATACAATTTTTAAATTTTCAGTTTATTTGGCTCGGGCCAAATTCACTAAATTCAAATTTGATCCGGTTTATCTAGTATAAAAAGTTAGAACACTTTATCGTCTGTTTTTCAAAAATCAGTTTGATTTAACAAAATTTGGTTTCTAAATTGATTCAGTTTTATACTTATGTGTATATAGTTAGTGATGCCATTATAAACACAAATAAACTCTGGTCTTTGGTCTAAAACGTAAAGTTTAAACACCTAGACTTTCCATCGTTTTCAAAATATTATGACTGAAATCATTACTAATCTTTTTGGTGCACTCTGCACGTCTTTAATCACTTTTTAAGAACTGTCGTGAAAAATGGAACTATTGGCGTTGGACAGACTCGGAAGAAAATGCAGACTGTTTGGCCCGTAATTAATGGGCTTGAAACAGGCCTTAATTATGCAACGTTATTTAATGGATTTGGTGTGGTAAATTAGAACCTGGGCCGAATTAATACTTGACAATATTGTGTGAGTAACATCTTTTTTATTTTTATTTTGTACCTTGAGTTTTTTACCTGAAAAATTATTTATAATTTTATGTACTGATCTCTGAGAAACATATGAATCATACAATTTCCATATAATTTTTTCCTGTCACTAATACGCGAACCTATAATTAATAGGTTCAGAAATATAAATAGCTAGCTAATAAGAAACAAGAAGAGGGAAAAGAACCCAAAAAAAAGTTAACTGGGACTTGGTTTAGCTTCCATCACCTGAAAAGTGCGGTTGGTTGGCCAACAAGGTGTGCTCTGGCTCCCACCAAAAAAGATAAAAAGTGCTTATTTATAAGAAAATAAAAGAAAAAGAAAAGGGTTGATTTTGTAATAAAGCTAACGTTTTGTGAAGTTTCTGACGCACACAAGCTCCACCACCAAATCTCTTCAATTTTTTATTTAATCTTTTTGCGCCCTCAAGTTTCTTTTTCTTTTATGGAAACCCCCATATAGATTCTTTTCCTAATTTGTGCATTAATTTGGAAATATGTTTTCTTGGAAACGATAAAATAGATAAAACAAAACAAAAATAATGTTTCCAAGTTGCTATATAAAATAACCTTTTCCTAGGTTGATGATTTTTTATCCTTACAAGTTACAATTGCAAAGCTACCCACAACCTAAATAATTAGCCAGAAACCGTGTTTCATTGGAATTTGCAATATAACCAAATTTTTAAAAAACTTTGAATTGTAGGTCTTACGATGTTCATTGTGATATATCGCTCTTGATTGTAGTGAACATACTTATGTCATCTTTTAATAAGTGTATATGTGTTCGAGATGGTCTGATACTATTATGTTCAAACTTCAAATGTTCAATACATGCATGCCTCTTAATAATACTATATCCATTTCACATCAAATATCACTTTAATAAATTTCACAAAATTAAAAATATGTTTAAAAAATTACAATTCTTTGAGATTATTTCTATTATTGGTTTACAATTGTGAAATACCAATGCAATCCTACACTGATATTTTGTGAACTCAACCAAAAAGATTTGTTAGTTATATCAAAAACAGTTCGTTTATCAGTTGTTCCAAAAAAAAAAGGATGTCGTTTATCCAAAAAAAAAAAAAAACATTACTAGGAAGTTTTTATTTTGAAACCACCTATATATTCAAGTTAAGTTGTGTAAATACTTGATTCAACCTATATATTCACGAATTTCTCATTCAAAAGTCGAAAATAATTTACAAAAAACGTATTAATCTGTTATTTTGCTTTCTTGATGTGAAATTTCTAAAGAAAAACAACACTAAACTAATTAAAAAAAGGGTTTTGTGCAAAAAAACCCGTTAACTAATTTGTTTTTGCAAATTAAACCCTCAGATTTATTATGTGCAAGTCAATCCCCCGAACTCAAAAGTCACCCGCTAATCTGCCCTTTCCTATATCGTCGACGTGTCTCGTTTTTAACCACTTAAAAACTACAAAA
>OVBJ01003452.1:0-12184 GCA_900406535.1 Noccaea bulbosa
ATGATATGATTATTTTTCTTCCTTTTCTAGAAACAAATTAAATATTATGTGTAATATATTCAAATTTGGTAACAAGTTCAATATGTATTAAATAAATTATTGCTAAAAAACATGATAATTTATGATTGATTTATAAATTAATTTATTATTAATATGAGAAAATAATATATATTTGAATCTACTCATAGTTAAAAAACTTCCACATAAAACACTATATTTACTCACGACATCATCATATAATTAAAAAATCTTGAAAGAAATTCAATAATTATTTTTAGAACAGTAAAATGAATTTATAATTTTGTATGAAATTATATATAGAAAAACTTGTTTACAATTAAATTTATTATATATTCATTTATATATATATAATATATGTTCAGAAATCCAGTATATTGAAAAAAATTGTATCAATAATTTTGAATTATTTATATCAGTATTCGATTTTAAAAATATTTCATAATAAATAATTTGTACATAATATATGTTTTTAAGTGAAATTATATTATCAATTGGTTATATATTAATATAAAAATGAATATGTTAACAAATTAATCTTATATGTTGGAAAAAAAATTCTATAATTATTTTCGAAATATTTTTATCACTATTTGATTTTAAAAATATTTTATAATAATTGTTTCATATATTGTTTATATTGTTTAGTAGAAGATACATGCAAATCTTTAATATTTGTAATCAAATGAAAAATAGTGTAGCAATGACATTGTATGTAAATATTCTAATAAGTGATATTTTTTTTTATAAATTTTTTATTAACTCCAAAACTATATTAGGGATGTAGCATTTAATTGTGAATAAAAAAATCCTAATATCTAATGGCATTCTATGTAAATTCTCTTATAAATTGTGTCTTAATTTTAAATTTTTTTAAGAATGACACATGGCAATGCATTCTATTTTAATATATAAGGGATAGGCCGTTGAGTTTAGATTGAGCTATTAGCTTGTATGATCTGACGAATCCCAGATTTAGCTGTTTTGTATTTCAACTATTATTTGTGCCAAGAATCCATAAATTTTACGAAACCATCCAACGTCTGTTGAAATTTTGAGCCTTTTTTCTTCTTCTGTAGTTTCTTCGAATTCTCTATGCAGCGTTTGTGCATATTAATTTTAGGGATTTATGCATTTATGAATATGAATGGCAAGCCACAAACTTATGCATCAGACGATCTGACAAATTTATGATTAGTCTCATTGCTCCTGCTGTTTTTCCATGGTCAATGAAAGAAAATTGGTATTGAGTCTGCATTGTAAGCATCAGTTTTTCTTCGTCTGTCAAGAAGCTCTGAAGACTCTTTTGACTTTTCTTTGCTAGCCTTTACTTGAAGCAAACATTAAGGAACCAAAGAAGCTTCAAGTCCTTGATTCCAAACATGTGTCCAGAAGAAACACGATGCTCTATCTAGCGGCTGGATTTCTAGGAGGGATCAGCTTTCTCCATGGTGAAGCCGCAGAAGCTCGAGGAGGGAGAAAAGAGAACAGAAAAAAAGCTTTAGAGAGGCTGAGAGGGAGAGCCAAAGAGTCTGAGCCCAAGTCAGGAGACAAAACGAAAGAGAAAGATTTAGACACTGAACTATTCCCTCTTCTTCCTCCACCTCTCCTGCCACGAGCCATTGGACCTGTTGTGGAAGCAAATTTGCTGCAATAACTCTTTCTCTCTTTTGTTCAAAGAATCAAAAACTAAATGACACTACATGCTGTTCTGTGTTAGGTCTCCTATTACAGAAAAAGAAAAAAGTGAAGAAATATCTAACAAGAAAATGTTGAAAAATTCGAACAATAAAAAAAAAAAAAAAAAGGCTAAGGGGTTTTTTTGTCCNGTGATGAGCTTCTTCATCTGAAACCTCCAGATACAGAAGTAAGCGAAACCAAATCCGATCAACACATAAAGCCAAATCTTATCTTCCCCACTCTCTTTCTCCGACGAAACCTCTTCTATTCCAAACCATTCCCTCGCTTCTCCTTCTTTGTAAGTTCCCATTATGCCCTCCATCACTCTCCCATATAACACATATATCCTATCCTGACCCGCCACCGTCACCGCCGTCGCGAACCCCTCTACGTCGAGGTCTGTTTCGTCGTAAATCACTCCTTCGCTCCAGCTATCTTGGCTCTTGAGAAACCAGAGCTTCTTCTGCGACACCACTAGGATCGTCCCGTCTCTCCGTTTCCTCGCCATCCCGTCCGCCGCTACCAGATCTCCGTTCAGAAGCACCAGCCTCGCCGTTCCGCTATCTTCGTCCACCTTGAACATCTTCCCTGTGTTGCTCTGCACCACCAGGAGGTAGCCTTTGCTGATGTACACGATCCCGTTCAGGCCGCAATCGCGGAATCCGGCGTCCGCTTCTGCCGCCACCGGCTGCGAATTGAATACCGGCGATCTGGAGAAGATCGATGCCACGCCGTCGCGGTCGACTTTCCAGATGAAGTTTTTGGCTGAGTTGGTGACGTAAGCGTTGCCTTTGTAATCAACCGCCACGTCATTCGCGACATCGCGGACGATGTCTTCGTCGTCTCCGGGGAGGGACGGGAGAGGAGAGAGGAAGATACGGCGGCCGTTGCTGCGGAGATCGTAGGCGGCTAAGGCACTGAATGGAAGAAGAGGCGCTGCGCAGTGGATGGCGGCAAGCAGACGGCGATTAGTAGAGTCAACGGCGAGACCGAGGATAGTAGCGTTTTCTGGTAGATCGGGATCGGAAACTATGGTTTGTAAGATTCCGGCATCGGAGACGGAATGAATTGTGCGGCTGTGGAGGGAACCGACTATGAAGTGTTGTCCCGAAGGATCATATGTTAGTCCCTCCGGATAGAGTCCCGGCGATCGGAAGTTGATTACGTGGCGATTCGTGGAGGAGGAAGGAATTGGAAGTCCGACCAGCACGACGGCGAGGATGATTGAGATGACGGAAGACGATCTGCTGCATCGAGTGGACGACATGTTCGCTTTCATGTTATTTTCGATTTAGGAAATTTTAGAAATATAAACCCAAGCCAATTTATGGGATATATGGGCCTTATTTAGTGCCTACTGTAAAAGTGAGCCCAATTTGGAATTTGGAATTCATCCTACATTCCCAGGATTTTACGGTTGAAAGGATAAAGATAATGAAATGTTATGTTGAGAACTTGAGATAACAGAAAAAAATACTAGCCTGAGTACCTATCTAATCGATATGAATATTGTATATATGGGCTCTACCTTTTAGAATGATAGTTTAAGAAAAACTGAGATGAATATTATTTAAACTCCTCTACAAATGTAATGTGAAAACCCCTCAAATAACAAATCTCTAACATTTTTACCTTTCCATATTTAGTATTATTAATGCTTAAAAGCACCGTTAAACACAAACCAATTTGTTTTCATTTTGTCAAAAATAACAGAAACACACTGTTCAAATTAATTTTACAGAAATTTTCAAATGAAGTTCTGAATGGTGACAGTGGATTGAGTAGTGCAGGATAAAAAAATTATAGTGTAAACATCTTATAAACATCCTCATCATCTTGAACAGTAAAATTAAGAGAGCGTAAACATCTTCATCATCTTGCAAACTCCAGCCACATCGAGTCTACACAATTTCACGATTTAAATATCGCATCCAAACTCTAGTCGTTAACACAGTTCTCTCTCAACATTGTCCAAATCGAAACAAACAACCGCTCCTAATCTCTCACAGTCAACTTTCAGAGAACCTCAAAACAACCAATCGCCCATCTTTCACATTTGACTTTCATAGAATTCCAAAATTTTGAAATTAGAGTTCATCGCATATATTTGGGAAATTTTCTCGGGTTTAACGTTTATTAATAACATGTGTCGTTTTAAAGTTTAATTGTGTCATTTATCGAGAAAATGAAAACACATTGTTTTATTTCTAACAGTGCTTTTAAATTTTAACGACATTGTAGACGGAGAGTGATTTACATTAGAAGGCACTTTTAGGAGTTTTCTATCATAGAAAGGCACTTCTCGAAAAGAAAGGACTTTGAACATATTTCGAGGTGATTTTGTTGCTTAAAAACCCTGAAATACCCTTATTGAAAAGTCTGTATTAAATTAAAAAAGGGCGAAGAGATTCAACGTCTTTGACGTAGTGCCGACCACCGACTTTGTTTTCCGCTTGTAAATGAACAACAACTGATGTGAGGATTCGTAATTACCAAAGCATATGTAAATTAAAAAGCGAGAATTTTCGATTGATGTATAACAGTCATCTCCCTTTTTTCTCTTCTTCAGTCTCTTCTCCTCTCTGCTTTGTTTAGTCTTGGTCTGTTCGAGTTCTGGTGGTTGTTGTCTCTTCTGGCTGTGGAGTGTGGCAAATCGAGTTCACCCATGGCGTTGAGCTTCTGCTTTTTGTCGTCCTCGGCGCTCGCGGTGAAAGGTCTTCCATATTTGGTTTGTGGAGCAGTTACAAAGCTTTTGAGGTCGAAGCTCCTGCGAAATCAGTCAGGCTAGGTGGTTCCCTTCCCTTGGGTGAGTCGGTTTTGTGGATCCGCATCTTCTCTCGACTTTCCGTTCTGTTTGGTGGGTTTTTGGGGCGGTGGCTTTCATCAGGGTTTGCTCTGGTCTCAGTGAAAGACAAATTATGTGGTCGATAGGTTCAGAGATCTTTTGGTTCAAGCGGTTTCCGGTTCGTTGCTCGTCTTTTACCACCGGTGACTCCTCTTCTTCCCCCATCGCTGTATGTTGTTGGTTGTTCTTGTTGTTTGTTGGCTTTGTTACGTCAGGTTTCGGAGAGGCGCTGTCTTAGATTGGGGACGGCTCTAGCAAAGCTGCCGTGGTGAAACGATGCTGGATAGAAGCGGCGTCATGATATCCATATGGACATTATAATGTGGATGATCATAGCGGAATGAAATGTATAGATGAATAACAAAATTCACAAATTCGATAATCCATATATATCAATCTTCATGGACGAGTAATAATGGATATTGTCGATCTAAAACTAAGCAACCTGTTTTGTAATGTTTCCTATGGACTTAGATGTATGGACATTTAAAAGCTAGATGGATTTTATATGGATACACAGTCTCGTGGACATAATGCAATATACAACTAGCTAACAATATTGACAATCTTTGAACTAGAAGAGAGTAAAACCTATGTGTTCTCTTATCCAAGCAAATATCTGGAAAAACAAGAAATTGAAACCTCATTTAACGTAATATAGACTTAGTGAACCAAGATAGAAAAATAGCATCGAAATAAACAATCTCATATGGACAGAGATGTGTAAATGATCCAAGACAGAAAAAATGGACACATCCAAATGGATAACCTCATATGGATATGCTATTCAGAGTTATATCAGTCAAGTTTGTTGTGTGTATCTCTGCAGATCTAAAACTTCTTTAGGTTCAAGTGTTTGATCCCTTTAACCAATTTTGAACTATGAACGCATCCGAATGGAACAATTTACATGGACGAATTTACATGGACAATTTACTAAAAGAAACGATCATTTTCATGAAAACCAGGCTAAAAACAAAAAAAGTATGTTCACCAACCACAGTTTGTTGTCCATCTGTTCACCAACCTCTTGCTGTCCACCTATGATTGATTTCTTTTCAGGAACATGACAAGCACTCTCTTTAATTATGTTGGTTAGACATACAAATTTGACAGCTCTCAATGGAAAAACTTGCATCGACAATGCGCTTGCTCTACTTTCCCATGGTCGACCCTGCAGAAGCATAGAAAGGGCTACCAAGACTCAATCAGATTGGTGTAATGTAGGTCCTTCTGTCTATCAACTGAAAAAATAGCATTGCTGTTCTTCTTAACCACTAGATATGATTTTGGATCGAGAAGCATAAATTTATAGAGAAGGTGAAATATTTGTTGTGCATATAAAATATGGATGGAAACTAAAACTAGTTTCCAGATTTAACTAAAACTATTAGTTTGATACTGAAAAATAAATAATTATCTTCTATCTTTTGGGTAACTAAAACTAAAAACTAAAACACTTTGTAAACTTCTCAATACACAAATTGTATAGATATCCACAAACAACCATCCATACAGACACATCCACTAATTAACACAATTGGATTTTGCAAAGAGAGATGGAAGAGATGGATAGAAGGAAGGAAGGTGGAGAAGCAGGTTCCCTCATAAGATGCGTGATTTAGCCATCGGCAAAAAAATTCATTAGTTTTTTAAAAAGAAGCCAAAAAATGTAAGTATCCATGTGGATATAAATGCATGGATACTAAAATAAAAGAAAGTAAGCGCTACATGGATGTATTTGTCTAGGCAAAATCCCCATATAACATAAAAAATGGATGCATGTTTATAACAAATGGACAGAGCCAATTGGAAATTTCTTGTGAGTTTACAACTTTCTCCAAGAGCTATTGAGCACTGAAAACTATAGGGATTCTCAAATCCATCAGTTTGTTACAACACAAAGACATTCGTAAATGGCTGAGAAAAAAAAAGTTAAACTTAAAGAGAAGAAAGCAATGTCAGTATCTTCATGAAGCTCATTTGATTCACTCTAGAAAAGGCATTACATTTTTTCCATGGACTTGAGATTTTAACGACATTTGTTGCTGTGCCTCTTGCTCTTCTTCTTTCTACTGCTTCTGTCATCATCAGAATCCAAGTTCGAAGCTGATTCCGACTCAGACGACGACTCAGATGAAGAAGAGCTATATCTTCTTCGCCTTTCCTTGCTCTTCTTCTGCTTCTTGCTCTTGCTCTTCTTCTTCTTGTTCCTTCTCCTCCTCTTCTCCTCCTCTGAGTCTGACGACGAAATATACTCCGAACTACTCTCTCCAGACGATTCAGAGTATAGTTATGTGTGTAATGCATACTTTGGTGTATTGCTATTTGAAGTGATTTGTAAGTGAAAGAAGATGAAAATTGAACAACAGTTACACCAAATTTATGTTCAATCTAAAAATACAGTATCCATCTTATTTGTTTAAAATGGATAGCGTATTGTGGATATGTTCTATAATTGGAGTAAGTGTATATGTGGGGAGTTTGTTTAATCTCCATTCCCATATCCATTCGGGTATTTCCATGTGGAAATGTTTATTGGATGGATCAAATTATGTGTATATTTTTTTTTTCAAATATGTAAGTAGTATACAGAAAGCAGTTTCCATTTTTAAAAAAAAATGGACATAGTATGATGGACATGTTTTCTGGACGGAGAGATCGTTGTGTAGATAGTTAGATGAATATGTTTTAGTTATTTTCTTATTAACTTAGTGTCAATTCTCTTATCCATAAGATTGTGTCCATGTGGGAAAATATTTTTATGTGTTTAGTTAATAATTGAAACTTGATAGTGTAGCTATATGGAGTGATTTGAAAGTAAAAGAGGATGACACTTGTTAAATTGTTACTCCACAAACTGAGAAAGTCACAAAATAAATAAATTCACACCCAAGTATTGGGTAACTCAAGTGTCAGAAAAGTAGAAATACATATAACTAAAAGAGTGTTTGGTATCCAAATAAACAACCTATAATGGGAAAAGTTTATAAATGAACCAAGATAACAAAAATGGATACATCCAAATGAACCACCTCCTATGGACAAACTACTGTGAGGAACAATTTATGTACTATCTAAAAAACAGTTTCCATCTTATTCGTTTTAAATGGATAGTGTATTATGGATATGTTCTCTAATTCGATTAAGTGTGCAGTGGGGAGTTCGTTTAATCTTCGTTCTCGTATCCATTCGAGTCTTTCCATATGGAAACAATCTTGTCTGTTAAACCGTAGCCTTTTCGAATAATGGAATCTGATTTGTCAGCTGTGTTTCGAATATTTTTGTTTTTATACAGATTTATTTACTATCCAAAAAGCACTTACCATTTTATTCGTTTTAAATGGATAGCATTTTGTGGATATGTACTATAATTCGATCAAGTAAATATATGTGGGTTTTTTTAATCTCCATTCTCGTATCCATTCGATTCTTTCCATATGGAAGTGTTTTTGTTATGTGTGTAATGCATACTTTAGTGTATTGCTATTTGAAGTGATTTGTAAGTGAAAGAAGATGAAACTTGAACAACAGTTACACCAAATTTATGTTCAATCTCAAAAAATAGTATCCATCTTATTTGTAAAAATGGATAGCCTATTGTGGATATGTTATATAATTGAGAGAAATCCAGCACTGAAAACAAATCTAAAGGCAAAGAAATCAATTAGGATTAGCTATCATGATAGTATGTAACCACATGGATGCATTTGTATGGATGAAAAGTGAAATATCAAATCTGTGTATCCTTGTGTACACTAACTGGTGGATGAAAATATTAACGATCCTAGTCAACGAAGAAGAATATCTCTCTTTCCTCTTGCATCAACAAAACTTTCGCATGAGTTCAAATCTTAGCTCCTTTTTTACCAATGTTTCCTCCATATCACCATTGTCTTATTTTTTGCTTTTATCTGAGCTTGGTTAGACATATCAATTTGTTCCCATTGTTGGAGTTTAAGCTCAAATATACAATTCTTACATTGGTTTATAACATAACATGGAATCTCAAATTTAGTAATCTATATGTACCAATCCTCGTGGACATAGTTTCGTGGATAACTTAGTATTACACATAGGCAACAAAAATGAATAAGTTGATGATGATAATGGATGTGCGAATGTGGATATCAATCAGACGGACAAAAAATGACAAAAAATGGTGAAAGGTATCCATTCCCAATCTATCCATTACACTGTGTCCATATGGTCTGTAATGAAGTGGTTCAAGTATTCCTACATATTTATACTGAATTTATTAAAACTAGAGACTCAATGAGTCCAAACCAAACACCAAATACAATTTCCCAAATTGAATAACACAAACCAATTTCAGATTAATTGAGACAAATCCAGCACTGAAAACAAATCTAAAAAAACAAATCTAAAAGCAAAGAAATCAATTAGGATTAGCTATCATGATAGTATGTAACCACATGGATGCATTTGTATGGATGGAAAGTGAAATATCAAATCTGTGTATCCTTGTGTACACTAACTGGTGGATGAAAATATTAACGATCCTAGTCAACAAAGAAGAACATCTCTCTTTCCACTTTTAGTAAAGGATCCTAGTCACTCTTTGGTTCATGTCCTCCAGCCAACAATAATATGTTTCTCTCTTTGACATTTTATCGAACAGATTGTGTGCCTTCAACAAAATCAGAAATTTTCTGCCTAAATCCATCTTAATCAAGCCCAAATATCATCTTATATCACTCTAGCTTCATGATTCCAAATTTATAGAATGAGGATATGAGGAAAATGGGTGTCAAAGGTTTAGTTGCAAGGAATGTCCCGAATTGTTGTTTCTCTTTATTTGTACAAGAGGAAAAGAATACTGTATTTCGTTAATCCCAATCGACTGAAAATCACATAAGATCCGAATTCGAAGTTGTCACATTGCTCTGATCTCAGCTTCGATCTTTGATTATTCTCTCTCTCTCTCTCTCTCTCTTTCTCTCTCTCTCTCTCTCTTCTATAGTCTTCAACGGGGAAACTATTTTATCCGGGATACGTAGAAAGAAATGCAGTTCTTCGGTGGATTCGGAGATAAGTCCGTCGCCGCCGGTTTCGACGGCGAGTGGAAACAACGCGCACATGATGTACGTTTTCAACCGTAACGGAATATGTCTTCTCTACAAATAATGGAATCGGCTCTTCACACGCTCAATCCTCAGCAAGATCACAAGCTCATGTTCGGTCTTCTCTTCTCCCTCAAATCCCTCACCGCCAAGATGGATCCCGTCAAGTTAGATTTTTTTCCTTTTTTCACCATGGTTCTCGTAGATCCGTTGATGGATTTGACATTTTCAATCTCGCTCGAATTGGATTTATGGGACTGGTTTACATGATCTCGATTGATTTGTCTGGTCTGTGTTGGATTGGTTTTGCTGATTCCGTTGATTTGCTAGATCTCGTGCTAAATTTGGCAAGAAATGTTGCGAATTGTCGTTTCTCTTTAAGTATGATTGTGGAGAGTCGCGGCCTTATGCCGTTGGTGAAGAAGAACAGTTATCGGCCGTAAAATCAGAAAAGGATGAGGAGACTCCATCAGAATTTGGGTTCTTTTTTGGGTGGGAAGAGGGGGGAGAATTAAAGATTTTGTCGAAATGAGAAGAGGAAGAGAAGACTGTAGAAATGGTTGATATCACGGAGCAGACAAAACTATCGCCGGAAACGTGAAAGAAAGTGAAAGATGAAACATAAGAGTTTTATTGTCTTTTTGAATATTGAAAGTGCATCATAAGTTAAAAAGTGTGTTTTTCTGTAAACTGAAACTCAAAAAGTGTGTTTGAGTGTAAATAACTCGTAGACGGATTGGTTAAAACATCAAAAAAATTGTTAATTGAGGAGTTTTCACGTTAAATTTTTAGTTAGGGAGTTGAAATACAATTCATTATTATTTGAGAAGTTTTATTATATGAACTTTTGATTCGTGCAAAATATAATGTTAATTTTGTTTAAATATTCATTGACAATTTTTTTTTAATGTTCATTACTATACTAAAACAACCACAGAAAAACATATATATACACCCTACGTTTTGGCCACCAAACATAAAAGGCTTTTAGCCTTTAGTACTTGGTGTTTTGTAGTTTGTATACACACGCATGGATTTGTTATCGATGAGATATAAAATTGGAAATGATAGATATGTTCTGTGAGATGTGAATCTTATGCATGTTATATAATTTGGACCGTTGCATCTAAATGCATGGAGAACGACCCTACAATCAGACCAGTGTTCGTGGTTCCTCCAACATTGCCCATCACCTTTCTCTTTCACATATCAGTTAGTTCATTTATGATTTAGCATTTTGTTTGCATATTATTCAATCCCTTAGTTCCAAGCATTTCGTTTCACAAAAAGTCTTATTAGACACAACAAAGTATACAACACAATGTTAATCCCTCTAAGAATATATGTAAGGGAATTTATTGTTATTTAGGATACTTATCTTATCTGTTTAACTTTATATATTACACGTGTAAACTTACTCTTAAAATAATGTTAAGAGATTTGCTCCAAAAAAAAAAAAAAAAAAAAAACGTTAAGAGCAAGATTCAGCAATGTATGTCTTGAAAGTTTGACGATCAATAATCTTTCAAATGAGAATACTTTTCGTGGCTCATAATAACTTTTCTATCTCAAAATGAAGAAGTAATATAAAAAAAACTCCATCCGTAACATTTCTCTTAAAAGCTGTTGTATCCATTATGATTGTCGGCTTTGACATTCATGTGTATTATTTTATGATCATTCAGAATGTAATTTTCTTGATTTGTATGAACATGCGTCATTTTGATTTCCGAGAAGGAAGAAGCGACCACTCTCGTCCACGTTGATACTCATATAAGTCGTAATCCATTAAACCCGAGGCAACATAACACATTTTCATAATTATTCTACTATGGAAGAATTAATATTTCAATAGACTGTCCATCTGTTTAGTTATATGGATTAAATCGAATCGAACTACATATTTTTTGTTTTGTCCATTTGCTGTTCCCGGAATTTATGCTAGGAGAAATGTATATTTTTAGATGTAACTGAAAACGACAGATCTTCTCTAAGGAATGTTGTTTTTATCTAAAATATCATTGGGGCGTTGAGGGCTATATTTTGCTTATAGTTACAGACTCATATACTAGTATATATAGGAGAATTTCATTTTTTGTATCCAAACATCTTTTTTAAAATAAAGTATACCCAATATGATTCTTTAACCAAAAGTGTATCCCAATGAGTGTAAAAAGACCATTTGGTCTTTCATGAACAAACAATAAACGCGTGCTGCAAATGACCATTTTACCCACGTAGGTGAAGTTTACAGCAGAAGTTTACGAAAAGTAGATTTCTAAACGAAGTCTACAACAGATTAAAATCTTAAATTTAAATTATAAAATTAAAAAAAATATTTAAGCAAAACAAATTATACATAAATAAGACATTGAAGTTTGGCATCTTTTAAAAATGATTTTACTTAGAAATTAATTAGATTAAGTAAAACAAAGATAAAGTAAGCCACAAAACTAAAAATTTGTAGAAAAGTCTACACATGAAGTCTACAAACTTGCGAAATTTAAAAATTTAATTTAAAAATTTATAAAAAATATTTTACCAAATATTTTTTGCT
>OVBJ01003453.1:0-12183 GCA_900406535.1 Noccaea bulbosa
TTGATATTATTTTTGGATCATAGACTTATTTTAGTGGTAATATGAGATAATACTCTTTGGAATATAAAATTTATCCAAGTTTAATGAAGATAATTCAGTAAATTATATTGAAAAAGTGTAGTTTTCAAAAGTTACAAAAAGAAGGGTATTTTTCAAATTNATAAGAAAGGTATTTTTCCAAATTTTCTCTTTAAGTATTCTTTATATTTTGAAATTGCAAGTTTTCTTCATACTTCTGCAATTTGACAAAGATACAGATATTTGAGTTTGATTATATGGAATCTAATAATGTTCTTCCATTGGTCCATTACACTAAGTGAGTTCTTTTTAGACGTAACTGAGTATGAACCAAAGAAGTTCTGCATCAAATCTCCATTAAAATTAGCACAATCGCAGAACCAATAAACTTGGAAAGCTAGAAATTAAGTGTCAAATAAGAAAAAGCAACAACAGTTAAAGAAGCAGAAGAACAATCCAACATCAAAACTAAAACAAGAGAGGGACAAAACGCAAGAAGAAGCAAATAGAAAAGAAACCAGAGAGTTCAAATACCACATTTAAACCTGTCTTCAAGAAAGCTGGCGTCGCTTGTAACGCACCATCACTTTCCCTTTAACGCCAACAACCATAGCGTTCCAGTCGATCTCAGGGAACGGTGAAACCAGATCAAACTCAAAGTTCCTCAACAAATGACTCCATATGGCTTTGATCTGCAGGTAAGCAAACGGCTCTCCAAGACAACCATGCCTACCTCCACCGAAGGCTATGTACGAGAACGCTCCTGCGGCTTTGTCCTCTTCTCTTCCCGGAGAGAATCTATCCGGGTCGTAGCTGTCCGGGTTTGTGAAGATATGCGGCAAGCGGTTGGCAAATGCAGGAGAGGTCGCAACGATGTGACCCTTTGGGATATCATAAGTTTTCCCATCCCGGTCTGTCACGTTGAAGTCACTGTGCGAGGCTCTCATGAGCATGATCAGCGGAGGGTGAAGCCTCAACGCTTCTTTAATGCAGCGGTAGAGAACATCCATCTCCGATAAGATATCGTGATCGATCTTGTCTCCATGTTTCTCGATCAGTTTCTTCTGCTCATCAAGAGCAGCTGAGAAGTACTCTTTGTACTTCATCAGGTAAGCACCAGTCCACGTGGAAGTGATAGAGCTCGTGTGTTGTCCTGCAAACAGAGCGGCGATGAGCAAACCGGTGACCTCGGAATCAGTCGTCTGTCTACCGTCCTTGTACTTTGACTCGATGAAACACTGTAACATGTCGTTCTCTGATTTGCCAGAGCATTTTCTCGACCCTATGATTTTGGAGAAGATCTCAGCGAGCTTCTCTCTGGCCTGGTCACGACGTCGGTGAGCTGGAAGTGGGAGGTATGGGAAGAGAACACTGATTGGAAGCATCCCATTGTCAAGGTCATGGAACAAAGCAGAGACGTCATCGAAAAGCTGGTCACGAACTTCTCTACCGAGTAGACATCTACTTGCAGTCAAGATGATGAGTTTCTCTAGCTCGTCCTTTATGTCCACTTCACCACTCTCTCCCCATTTCGAAAAGTAATCCTGCCAAGAACAAGAACAAGAACAAGAACAAGAATTAATCAATGAAACTACAAAAAGGCATACAACACCTTACTCAGCGGAAGCTTTTAGGGAAAAGAAATCATATTCTGATGATTTACCTCAGCTTCAGTAACCATCATATCCACATAACCCTTGAGCTTGTTGACTCTGAGAGCCTCGGTGAAGAACCGGAACTGCTCCTGGCGAACGGAATAGTCGACATCGAAGACAACTCCGGGGCCAAAAGTAGGCACATTGAATTGATAGACTTCCTGCTGGCTGAGATCAGATTCAGGAGCTTTGAAGAAATGTGCAGAGACTTCAGGGCCAATGAGGAAAGTGATCTTTTTGTGAAGGAGATTCACAGTGAACACACTTCCAAGCTTAGGGTATTCCTCTCTGAGCATAATGATTGGACCTTTCAAGAATTTGAGAAGGCTTCCGATCAGTGGAGGCCATGCTTCAAGAGTCGGAGGAAGACGCTTCTTCTTTGAATCGGAAGTGAGGAAGGAGAAGACGAGTTTGGCCACGACGAGTGTCGCCACTATACCCAAACCCGTCTTCAACAACTTGTTCTCCGAATCAAATAACACTTCCATCTGATTTCAACTGTGAAATCAATCAAAAGAAAGTCAAAATCAAACACACACAGAGAGACAAATGAGAGTAGCGAGTATTGTCATTTGAATCACGATGCATAATTAAATCAGATCCCGATTGAATCCGATCGAGTCCAGAGTGATCTAGTGACCAGAGGCTCAGAAATGCGAAAGCACTATTGGTGTAAAAGAGAATCGAATAAGGTTACTTACTTTGAAGGAATCAATCGATAACGATGATCGGGTTTCAGAGACAGCGCGTGAAGAAAGAGTGAGGAAGAAGGAGAAGAAACGGCTCTGGAGATTTGCTCTCACGATGGAGAAATCGTCGCTTCCAAATTGAAGATGCTGCTTTCTCTCGCCGGATTCACAAATTATTTATTTATCTAGTTTTTTCGACTTTTTTTTTTTTTTGTTTCGCCGTAATTGTAAATACACACGTGGCTTTTTTTGTTGATTGGATTTGGATTGTAAATGGTACTAATATTTTTCTAGCAAATAAACCCAACGAGCGCGATAATGGTTTCTTTCTTACAACAAAATATCAAACTAAAATAGGGAGTGACGTTCTATAATTTATTGTAAAGACTACTACGGGAGATTTGTGCAATGCCTTGGCGGAGAAAACAAAGTATCTTAGACTTTTTAAACTATGAACAAAAAAACAAAGTGACTAAGTCATAGTGAGCTCGTGACCACAACACATGCGGCTATTTTAAACAAAGTTAGTGCCCCCAAACTTTGAATATTCCTCCGTGTTTGATCTCTGACAACACTTGTATTATTATTATATTTCATTCTTTGTTCATAGTGTCATAGTGATAGTGCCAACTGCCGAGTTGGGTTAAGCTATGCTTTGAACTAACAATAATTTGTGTATGTCGAGGAACCAACAACTTGTGATCTTTTTTTACATTTTACGCACACAGATTTGTTATAAAATTAGTAAAAACCAGTAGGTTGTTTTCCCGCCTCCAAAATCTTGATAAAGTAAAAATAAAAACTTTTTAAATCAAAATCAAATTCATGAGCAACTAAATTTTCGTAAAGTTGAAAATTTAAATCATTCTACTTTTTGTTTATCATTCACACCAATAATCAATATTTATTATTTTGCTATAATTTAAATTTTTGCTAAATGCCTAAAAGTATCACTTTGTTACAAATTTTAGTCATGCATTGAACTAACTTTACAACGTTTCATGGCTAATTTTTTAAACGTTTTTCAATTAAAATTTTATTTTCTTCGGTTTTTCATACATATAAAAAGGCTATATAGAATAGTTTTCTCTAAATATTTTGCAGGCGAAACTTTTAGTGTCTGACAGGTCACATCACATGACTCAGATTTGGACACTTGCTTATCTGTCACTGGAAAGAAGTGTTCGTATTCATTATTAAAATGACTCCGAAACACAAAAAAATAATCGACAACAAAATCATTGCTCAGGATAACGGAACCATATTCCAAGTATATGTGCTTTGTTTCTGCTCCGCAATTCTTCCCCTTTCACGCCCAAGAGATTCTAACTTTGATGTTTTGGGCTTTTATTCAATTTGAAGGCCCATTTATCATCTTGGGCCTGGTTACGAATTCATTCTCAAATTTTATTTACCCTTCGAGGCTACAACAGATTTACAATCTCTCTTGAACAAACACATCCGTACTCTATCTTTGGACCGAGAACTATAACAAAATAGTTATTTTCGTATGTTCTCCGTCGCCGGCGTTCAAAGTCATGATTTGAGATTTCTTTCCTCTGGATACTGATTGAGCTAGCAACGTCGGATTACGATTATTATTTTCATTTTGACCATATTCGAATCTCGTAAGTGATCCGTCGAAGTTGGAGACTGTGGCTTTAACACAAGCAAAAATACAAAAAGGAAGAGACCAGCTCAATTTATTCTATCTTAGTACCGGATCTTAACCGGTCACAGCAGCCATTCGCCCAGCATGGTATAACAAAACCGGCTTTCTAGTCAACTGGTGGTTTTCCTAAATCACACCGGTGCGGCCAACAACGATAGTTGTACGTTGACCACGCCGCATCAAGTAGGTTTATCTTATTTATGCATGATTCCTGAAAATCTTTTATCGTAAAAAATGTTCACGTAGTAGAAGCATGTAGTATAAATTTATTTATCAATCATGTACGATTTGTTTATTGATTCGATTTTATTTTCTATATAGTCCAATAACCTATACGAATATTTTGGTAATGTAAGGTAATATAGCATAAACTTTTTCATGCATGCATATGTTTATTAGATTTTTTTTTACAAGGGATTTAATTTTATTAGATCATTTGGTACACACACACACACACACACAAAAAACAACTTTTGGGATCACAAAAATTTAAATGTTAAAAAGATATGGTAATTCCTTAGGATAAGTTTATTCTATAATGAGAATCACATGGACTAGCTTTCTTAAATCGATTCATTTCACTGAATGTTTAATTAATGTAAATAATTCATAGATTACGATAAATGTATCCTAACGGCCCAACAATCGGATATACAACGGATATAGTAATTGAGTATTAATTAGACGATATATAGCTGTCATTGTGCCACTCTTACTAATTAAACCCTAACATTGATTATAAATAATTTATCTAGTGTACTAGTAGTATTAAAGTTAAAATTTTATTCATGTGCTTTTTCGAGTTTCAAGAAAGGTTGAAAAATCTTCCTAACAATAAATTAACGAAACTAGCTCTTTTTTTTCGTAGAGAAGTGCGTTTGGAATAAACAAAAAACAAAACAATCACAATTTTTTTAAAAAATTGCAAATCTTAAGAGAGATATTCCTCAAAATATGTGTAATGCATAATCTAATGATTAATGCTATTTAGAGATTCTACGCAACCGAACAGAATACTAGATACACATATTTATTGATAATATACTACTGCTAGCTATTTCGATGTTGATGATATTGAGGGATTTATAATTTTTCTTTTGGGGGTTTAATAATGCGGTTAAACCGATTCTTACCACACACACACCCACACAAACAAAAAAACTGAGTTGAAGGTAAAAAGATTTTCACATACGATATCTTTAATATCTATTTCGAAAATTAAAAGCATTTAACTATTATTTTCTTAAATTAACCCCAAAATAAAAGTTTATCTTCGCACCAACTCACCTTATCTTTTAATAATCTATCTATAGTACTAACAGTATATGATCCCACGAGATTCTCGAGTTGTATACTAATATACATCGCACTCGAAATGAGTCGTTGAATTGTTTACCTCGAGATACTCGAGTAGTAGAATTTAATTACCCTAATATCCCGGAAGAATCTCGACTTGTATGCAGCACACGTGTTGACATGTATAACAGAGAGGCATATATGTTCACATCTACGCATTTAGTTGTATCATTTTGATATCATGCTCGACTGGTTGTTGCCTTGTTGGAAATCTCTCGTATCATTCTGTTGATTGTAGGCTATAGAAAACATAATTACATTTTCTGCATAAATAAAAAAGTTGACCAGTAATTTTTAGAGTTTTATACAGAGAATTTGAGTAAAAAACTTAAGTTGCTTAACTAATTGCCGCTCGTTTGTTGAACGCTAAATTTCGGCTCGTTTGACTTTGACAACTTCAGTTTTTGTTTCTTCTTCTCGTTTGGAAATACATTTGTATTCCGTCCGATGCAGACATTTTAGTGCGGTTTCACATTTATCGAAAATCAGATGCTAACAATCTGAATATCTTGCAAGCCTTTTGTCAAAAAAATAAAAAATAAAAAATAAAAAAATAACAATCTGAAGATCTGATAAACGTCGTGATGAGTAATTGAGTATCCCAGATTCCCAACTAAAGAAAATTATTGTTTTTGTCATGTTAAAAACTTCATTGCAACAGCAAAATACTGTCATATATGGCTGTGAACAAGTATGTCAGTGTCGTTTTCATTTAAGTCTGTCCCGAACAACCAATGGAATTTGTGTGCATATTAATTAAGGAGCCTTGTAGCCGTATAGTAGTCTCATTATATTTAAATATGTAATATATGTATATATTTATTATGTATACGATTTGGGGTCACAGTGTTTAATTTACACACATGCATCATATATATCTGACGAATTAGTCTTAGCCGAAAGTTTAAAACTAAAAAAGCACGTATAAACTAGACACATAATTAATTTACAGTTTATACATATGTGCGATGTACCTACTATATTGTGTTTACGTCAATAATGCAAAGCGTAGATATCATGACCCATAATTTAAATCTTTTCTCATTACTCTATCTGTTTTATTATTGGTGGTCTCTTAAGATAATCACGAAAGAACTATTCTGATCTCCTAAAATCTTGCCGATATATCTTTTCTGAAAATGACGTGTTAATTAAGTACTAAATATGAGCAATACACAAAATTATAAAATATTATACTTTCACATTACACTGCGAGTACGACGACCTTCGTGTAACTTGTATAAGTGTAAACCAATTGTCCGTGTGCTTAGCTGTGGAAGCTTCTAAAGACTCATCTTTTTGACATTTATTTGGGCGTTTTGTGAACTCACCGCGTTTGCGACTCAACGGTCAACGTAATTTGACCTTCCAATAAAATTGTCTAAAAGCACGAGTTTGGCATGTCCAACGTGGCACTTTTTGTACGTCACATCTTGTTTACATGGTTTTTCTTTTTTCCTCTCTACGTTGAGTAATTTTGTAACTTTTCCTATTTCGTTTTTTTTTTTTTTTTCCGGAAAAGGGTTATTTCGCTTTTCTTTTAACGAAACTTATCCCATTTTATTCTCTCGTTTGATTACTGATTTTATTTTACTAAATTATTAAATTGTAATGATCCCGTTAACTATACTGATGCTGCACATATTGTTGGTCTAGTGGCTGATTCAATGAAAATTAATTCGTTCTACACCAAAATAACCATATTGAGTGTGTTAATAAAAATACTGAATGTGATATATTTGTTAGTTTTTGGATGTATTCTTGTACACAACAAGTTATAAATAGACATCAAAATACAATGTTTGTATATTGAATTATCTGTCGTGATTTATCAAAATTAAAGGTATACGTGTGGTGTAAATCAGATATGCCGATTTGGAGTTAGGAGTATTGGTGACATATGATATATCACATGCATCACATGCAGAGCCGGAAATCTGAATGTAAATAAATGGTTTATGTTGTAAGTTCGATCGCTGATGGGTTGCAGACTTGCAGCTGTTACATTTTATTTGTCGGCAGACCACACTATGCTTTATCTAATTTTGCTCTCGTTTAAACTTGAGTTTTTATTTACATATAGTACTGTATTTAGATTTCCCAAAAGAAAAAAAAAAATATGTACGACAATGATATGAGAAACTCTAAAATGAATCAAAGATGAAGATATTTTTAAGAAATGGATTTAATCTTAAATGACAATTCATATATCTTTTTGTCCGTAAACTCTATATATCATAACTATAGTCGTAAATGTGCTTGTCTCGGAAGAAACATAGGTGATATCAGTGGCGGATCTAATGAATAATTTCATGGGGGGAATAACTATTAAATACCTCTATCAAACTAAAACTTCAAGAGAGGCATTATGAAAAACCTTTACAAATTTGCACTAATTTATAAATTTCATGGTGGGCAGCTGCCCCTTCTGCTTGTATGCTAGATCCGCCCCTGGGTGATATTAAAAATAGTTAATCTCAACACATCAAACTTGTTAAAAAAAAAGGCATAATAGGAAAAGTAAGAAATATATATATATATTCACATTATCACATACTATATCATTTCAGAAATATATGTATATATATATTATCTTTTTTTGTTTGGGTGTAAAATATCCTTAATTATCTTTGTAAAGTTGCGAATCTTATATGGTGGTCTATATATATTTTTCTTCTCGATCTCATCCTTATCAGTTATTCCATCCGACTGCTCTTCATTTTTTGTTTTTTCTGGGTTCTTTTTAACAAGGTAAATTATTAGTATTCGGATTATTGGAAACGAGTCAACCGACACTCAACAAATCAATTATTCTCCAATTAAAATTAATAACTTGAAATAAATGATTGCTACTTTATTCTAACTATATTATTTTATGAGAAATTTTTGGCTTGATATTTTGGCGTACATATATATACCTAATCGGCCAATCTTATAAAAGAAAAAGTAAAGTTGAAGACGTAAATTTTCTACAAGATACTACTATTAAATGCAGCCATGTGGTCATCGTAGAAAAAAACAGACCAAGTGACTCGGTTTTTGCATAATTCCCACGATGCAACTTCTTTACTTTCGAACGAAACTTAGTTTGTATAACTTTAACGCAATAATGATACCCAAAAAAAAAAAAATTGATGCAATAAAGTGATGTGTAGTTAATAAAATCTGTAAAAAATGGCCAGGGCCTGTAATTTTATCATCTAAAGTACTGTGGTGATGTCACCAAGTTGTCCGGTAAAACTAGAAACGAAACTTGCGAGGAGACGAAGATTAACATCTACGACAGTTACCGTTAAGTACAAATTTGTGGATTTTTAAATAGAAGAAAAAGTAGAGAAGTTAATCTTATTAGGAGTGAAACGATCGGGAGATAAATGAAAATTTGTCCTAAACGTAACGGAGGGTTAAAATTTACTTAATTGGTGTGTGTGGACTTTATTTCGGGGATGGACATCTAAATCACGTGTCGTGCTTCGTTTTCCGCATTTAATCCATCAGAAAATAAATTCTTATCGCTTTTTTTTTTGTCGAAAAATAAATTCTTATCGTTAAAGTTTTTTTTTTTTTTTGACAACGTATAGTTAAAATTTAGTACTCCTTCCGTTCCAAAATATATAAGATATTTTAGAGTTTTCACATAAATTAAAAAATATTTATTGTTTAACAATTAATACATTATTTATTAAAAAATCATTTTTAATAAATATTAACCAATAAAAATTTAAGAATTTAAAAATTTTTAATTAATAGTTTTTGAAGTTTATAAAAAATACCTTAAAAATTCTAAACATTTTATACTTTAGAACAAAATAAAATCATACAACATCCTATATTACTATTCACATTTCACATCACAGCCGCCCCTCGGTATATGATATACCGTATATCCTCCAAAATTTTAAACATTTAAGGTTTGTTTTCTCGTTTTTTTCAAATATATGTAAAACCTCTATTTTTAAGCTTTAGCTCCCTAAACCATATTCATTGAACAATTTTTTGTGGTGTCTTAACATAAATTTATTTCTTAAAACACTTTCATCAATATCTCTAATGGAGATACTCTAAATTTAAGGGTTGGCCTGGCCATGACTATATATATCTGATATAGTAGTAAAACCTTCAACAGAAAGGGTCCATGATAAAACCGTTGCTTAATTCGTGAAAGGAATAGTAATGGTTCTTTCTGTTGTGGATCCTGACTAAATCCTTTTTCTTTAGAGAAAAAGTACACATTTGTTTGTGTGTGTGTTGAGAACAAATAGCAATAGGTATACAAAATTTATTAGCCAAGACGTGTTTTAATCAATTTTCTAAAATGCGCTAAATGTTTGCTAAACGGTGGGTTAGTATTTAGCGTCGAACGGTATAGACAGGCGTTTATCCATCTTTGCGGTAAGTTTTTTTTTTTTCGAGCAGTTCTTTATGTGAATCATTTCCAGATAACTAAAAAAAAAAAAAAACTAAGAGAAAATTTATATTTTTACACGTTGGTATAAATTACACCACACAGAACATATAATTTCAGTTACCCTTACCTGAAAACTTGAATAATCCGAATCGAGTACAAACTACAAAGTAATAAGATCGAGTGAGGCGATGTCTATTGAGAGTAAACATTTAATTTTTCTTCATTTTTTTGGTAAACATATTTAATTCCCTTCTTAGTGTATATAACTATAGTATGAAATAGATGTAATATTGAATAAACAAAGAGGGCAGTAAAATAAATTGTCTTTTTCCTCGTTTCTTCTTGTTCAGCTTTCTTTTCTCTTCCGTAATTAAAAAAACAAAAATATTACTGTCAGTAGACACGGCAAAATGCCTTTATATTACAGCTCCTCTGAGCCAAGTCCCAGAAAGATACAGACTCGACAGAGAGAGATATTGTGAAAGAGTCGTAGAGAAATAATCATCTTCTCTTCCTGACTTCCTCCGATCTGTTTTACTACTTCATTGCTGTTTTTTCCCCTCTCGCATTTCGTTTTCTTTTTCCATCAATAAAATTTAACTTTTCTTTTACAAAAATGAGTTCGGAAGCAACCGCCGTGGACAATCTCCAGCAACCGTTAATCGAGCCAATGAAATCAGAAGTCGATTTCAGGATGGAGAGCGTGTTGACGGACAAACATTTGCCTTATTTACGACGACTTTACTTCGCCTCGTTGATCGAGCTTAAGTTTCTCCTAAACCTGGCGGCTCCGGCGATATTCGTGTACGTCATCAACAATGGAATGTCCATGCTCACTCGTATCTTCGCCGGTCGTATGGGAAGTATGCAACTCGCCGCCGCTTCTCTCGGAAACAGCGGTTTCAACATGTTCACCTTTGGTCTCATGGTACTTGCATGATTAAACACAAATAAGCCAACAAAAAAAAAAAGTTTTGTTTGGTAATGTTTATTTTTTACTAACTTTTTTTTTTTTTTTTAAATGTTTTTCCGGTGACATAGCTTGGAATGGGAAGTGCAGTAGAGACATTATGTGGGCAAGCGCACGGAGCTCACAGATACGATATGCTCGGAGTCTACTTACAGAGATCAACGGTGGTTCTACTTCTCACCGGACTTCCGATGACATTACTCTTCTTCTTCTCCGAACCTCTCCTCACATCACTCGGCGAGCCAGCTGACGTGGCGTCGATGGCTTCCGTCTTCGTCTACGGTATGATCCCGATGATCTTCGCTTACGCCGTCAATTTCCCTATCCAGAAGTTCCTCCAGTCGCAGAGCATTGTCACGCCGAGCGCTTACATCTCCGCCGCCACGCTCGTCCTCCACTTGATCTTCTCTTGGCTCGCCGTCTTCAAGCTAGGGTGGGGCTTGATTGGTCTCTCTGCGATTCACAGTCTCTCCTGGTGGATCATCGTTCTTTCTCAGGTTTTGTATATTAAGATGAGTCCGAAATGTCGCCGGACTTGGACTGGGTTTAGCTGGAAAGCTTTTGATGGTCTTTGGGACTTTTTTCGGTTATCGGCGGCGTCTGCCGTCATGCTCTGCCTTGAGTCATGGTACTCTCAGATTCTTGTTCTCCTCGCCGGACTTCTCAAGAACCCTGAAGTCGCTTTGGATTCTCTAGCAATCTGGTAAGTTTTTAAATTTTAGTTTCATTTTAAAACCTTATATTTTGTTTTCTTAGCTTTATGAACACATAACATTATTAACAGCCTAATTATATTTTTTTTTGTTTATAGTAATCAAGTAATAATAATGTTTTTTAATACTTCCAAAGTTGTGATAATCTATAGTAAATTTAGCTTGGATTTTGATATTGAAAACAAAAAAGTGGATGGTTTATTAATTAATTATTAGTAAAGATTTTAAAACAATGAATCTGAACATATGATCAAGTTGGTACTTTTTATCATTGGTCTCTTTTCTTACGCATCAATTTGATCAAACTTTTAACCTTTTTGTGGTTTTTTTAGTAACAACATTTAAGTAAAATATTTCTTTTGATTTTTGGCTATTTTTCCGGAATCTCCTTTTCTAGTGAAGAAATGAGAGTCACGTTAGTCTATGATATCGTACTATGGACTAGTAGCAGCAATTAGATATCGCCACGTGTTTTTTTAATTTATCCTTTAAAGCCAAAATTCAGGTTTTTTTTTACGTTTTTTGTGGCACAGACTGCGTGTCGTTTTTGGCGATAGACAACGGCATACACTTCTGTGCGCGGTAAAGCAAAAAAAGTGTTAATCGTTGATAACTTCCAGACCCAAGTTGTTACTAATTTATTATATACTACTGTTAGAGCATCTCCAACCCCATGCTAAATTTAGCATATATGCTATTTTA
>OVBJ01003454.1:0-12183 GCA_900406535.1 Noccaea bulbosa
TCACAAGGTTCCTGTTGCTTCGACACTTGCTCCGCCACGCCGACGAGCCGATGATGACGAGCGGGCCCAACTGGAGGCCAAAATTGCACATCTAGAGCAGGTTGTGCAAGAAGAACGTTCCGAACGTTCAGATAACGACACCATTTTCGAGCNCGAACGTTCAGATAACGACACCATTTTCGAGCTCATGGCTATAGATAACACGCAGATTGCCGCCTTCATGGAAGAAAAAGGCGTAAACGAGAAGCTGCAGCAAGAGCACGGGAAGAGCGTGCAGAGGCCGAGCAACAGGAAACGGCGAACCCTATCACCCCAGATTTATTTGTTTAAATACTTTTTTTATTTAGTAAAATATATTTTATTTTATTTCGTTTTATAATTTTTTTTATTTACCAAAATATATTTTATTTTATATCCTTTTATATATTTTTTTAATAAATTTAACTTCTTCGTTGTAAAACCAACGCAGACATTCGTGTATTAACAAAAAAAAAAATATGGTACATGTCGCCGTTAAATCGTTAAATCGTCGCACGTTTCCGACGACTTTACAACGACGTCGTTGTAAAGTCGTCATAAACTTGCATCGGTTTTACAACTTCTTTTTGCCTCTATTTAACGACGACAAGCATAATATGGTTACCGACGATTATGCATCGAATCATTACATCGACTTTACAACGTGTACTATTCAATTTGGTTTTCTGAATTTGAAATTGCCCGGTTTTATTAACCGGTCATTAACAACGATTTTGTGTCGTCGTAAATTGTAATGGCAAATACGTCGTAAATGTATCGTAAAGTTTACATCGAGATAACGACTAAAGTTGCTTTTCGTTGTAAATCAGTTGTAAACTTTGTAACGAATTTACATCGAATTTAAACATCGAATTAGCGATGATTTATTTGTCGTTGCAATTTACGATGATATTACGTCGATTTCGAATTTGCGTCGATCGCTTACCGACGATTTGAGAGTCGATGGAAATGCGATGTAAATGTCCATTACCATCGATTTTACAATGATTCTTGCCAATGGAAAAGGCGTGTTTTGTTGTAGTGTTTCCGAACCCAATTGACCAAGGAGTTCACATAGGAAAAGGATAAACCACGTGTTCGGACCTCTTTTAAAAAACCATTAAAGCCTCAATCTCAAATAAGGGCAAACACGTCATTCCGCCTTCAAACCTAAATCTAGAGCCTCCATCTCCCATCCTATTTAAAGAAGGGCCACAACCAGGAGAAGTTCATAGACCCTGTCAATGGCGAAGCCCTACCAAAACCGAGCCAGCCTTAACCACATTGAAGGAGAATTCACTTGAGCTATCTAGAAAGAGAAATGAGCCAGATCCGACACGTTTTGGTGCAGTAGAGAAACGACCGACCAAATCAGATCAGAACAACCAGAATCTCGGTGAGAATATTCTAGACTCTTAGATCTAGACTTAGGTGAAAACAGATATGCATTTGTAATTGTAGATCAAAATTTATTGATGTTTTCCCGAAGCTAATTTTTGTAAATCGGATCAGTGAACAGTTACATTGAATATTGTTTTTCCAACGACTGTTAAGTTGTAGTGATCGAATGAAATTGTATTGTGTCGGCCTACAACGAAGAACTGACGATTGTGAAGTTGTAGAGATCGTAAGAAGGCTGCGAGCCATTGTCAGGCTGCTGAGCTGGGACACTGGAGATATGTTGAGCCTGATATTGGTCATGGCAGATATCGCCAATCCCTATATGGGTGGTGGCAGAGAATGAATACCATGGATTGGAGGTCCATGTGAATGTGACTTAGAATTACTATGATGAATGAATTGATTTAATTGGTTGATGTGATTGCTCAATGTTAAGTAGAACTGTTATTAATTGTTAATACGCTGTTTGCGTGCAGCTAATGCTTATATTACTTAATCTCTTACTCCCTCTGTTTCATATTAGTTGTCATTCTGGCAAAATATATCTGGACAATATCTGGATGTATCAAGCTTAAAACACATCTAGATACATCCAGATACATTGCAAATAAAAAATGCCAGAATGACAACTAATATGAAACGGAAAGAGAAAGGAGCCAGATCCGACACGTTTTGGTGCAGTAGAGAAACGATCGACCAAATCAGATCAGAACGACCCAAATCTCGGTCAGAATATTATAGACTCTTAGATCTAGACTTAGGTGAAATCATATCCGCATTTGTAATTGTAAAAGATCGAAAGTTATTGATGTTTTTCCGAAGTTAATTTCTGTAAACCGGATCTGTGAACAGTTACATTGAATAGCGTTTTCCCGACGACTGTGAAATTATAGTTATCGAATAAAATTGTGTTGTGTCGGCCTACAACGAAGAACTGACGATTGTGAAGTTGTAGTGATCGTAAGAGGGCTGACGAGCCATTGTCAGGCTGCTGAGCTGAGACACTGGATATCAGTTGAGTCTGACATTGGTCATGGCAGATATCGCCAATCCCTATATGGGTGGAGGCAGAGAATGAGTACCATGGATTGGAGGTCCAATGTGAATTATAATTAATAGGATGAATAAATTGATTTAATTGGTTGATGTGATTGCTCAATGTTAAGTAGAACTGTTAGTAATTGTTAATAACCTATGTGTGTCTAATGCTTATATTACTTAAAACTCTTATTATGGTTATAATTGGTGTAATAAAGGATCATGTGGGCTCTTACGCTCGTCCCACTGAGTAATTCTCAATTACTCACCCCTCCTTATTTTCAGGTGAGTTTGAAGAGAGACTCGAGGCCGGCCGGTGTGGTGTTGTTTTTACGAAAATATGGACGCTTCTATTTTTATTTCAAGTTTAAGATAATTTAATGCTTTTATCTTTTAAATTTTAAGTTGAATTTATTGTTAAGATGCTTTGAATCCTGTTTTATTTGATAAAAGACTTTTTAAGACATTTATTAAGTATTTATTCGGATTGGGGTGTCTCAATTTATATATATATATATAGATCGACAAATGTGAGATGGATAAGAACTTTAAGTTTAATGGGTATAAACTAATAGTCTATATGGATCTGAAGGTTTAGTATCATAACCTCTTCGTAATAGGCAACAAACCATATTATATTTGTTTTTAAATACCTATTGTTTTTCTTCGTAGTTTCATTTATAGAGTTCATACTTTGTCATATGTCTTTCCCCAACATAGGAACATGTGACCTTTATTTTTCATGGCTTAACTTGTTGAAAAAAAAAAATTAATTATTTTGTAAGTTACGTGTCATTTTACGAAATGAATTTTAAGAATAAGGAAGAAATAAAAAAATCAAAAATTACATTTTTTGGGTGTTTGCAAATCTACACCCCAACATTTGGCCAATTGAAAATCTAAATCTCTCCTAATTTTTATGATACTTTTACCCTATTTTCTCTATATCATCCTTACTATATCAATATAATCACAAAAATACCATTAATTTTTCTATTTTTTTCTTTTTTTTTTGAAAATCATAATGTTCAAACCAACCCCATCTCTCCTACACTTATTCACGAAAATGTCATCCACTTCAATTAATCTAACCACCATTTTCAACCATAATCAAGCTTTTAATGCTTATTCTTCCCATTTACACCATATAAATCTCATTTTATTTTCTTCTAACCTTCTTATCTACCTTATTCTCTCCCATTTCATCACAAAAAACTCTATAATCCATCTTTCAAAAGTTCAAGTTATTGTATGATACCATTTCCGGTCACAAAGCTCACGGCGACAGTTGGGCTTCTCTAGTGAAGCTTTAAATCGAAGCAATCATCCATCGATGACACCGAAAAGCTCTTCAAGGTGACTTTTCATTCGTTTTTCGTGAATTCCAAAGCTCCAGCGCGAAGTAGACTTTTTGAAGACTTCATAATGAAGTCTACTTAACAAAGTGAAGTACTTGGCGTTGAACTGCTAGAAAGTCGCCCAAGTCTACACTGCCCTTCTAGCCTCAATGGCTAGCCACCACAAATGTGCATCTCCACCAAGATAATGCACTGCTAACTCCACCTGCTACTCCTCAGAATATATGGCAGACTGGAAATCCCGCTCCAATCTCGGGCTCCTCTGGCCCAACTCTGCCCTGGCAGAAAGGTGCACCAACCTCTGTATCTGCCCCATCAACTCGAGATAAGGCGGATACCCAACAACCGCAGCTCCATGCTGCCTAACAAACCAGCACCTCGCTGTGCCCCTGCCACTGTAAGTGCACCCGAAACCTGCTCTGGAATCGCTAAAGGGAAAAACGTGCCAACAACTGCGTCAGTAACCCCACAACCAGGTCACCATGACCCTGAGCTGGAGCCGCGCCCCACATGGGTCGCCCCAACTCATGTGCCACCATCGACACCCAAACTGGCCTAACCCGCCAATCCCGCTAAAAGTATCTGGCCACTAACGCATATGCCACACAATGCTTTGCACTCTCTCTCGACTCAGGCGCTGCTCCACGACCACAACTCTGGCCTCCACGACCCACAACTTGGCCAACACGGCCAACTGCTATGCCCCCTCACGGGCTACCACTCCGTCACTACGGGCAAACACTCTGCCACCACGGGCACTGACACTACCACGACCTTTTAAACTCGCAACCTCTAGTAAATGCATCCATCTCACTTTTTCCCAAAGAACAGTAGACAAGCAAACTAGAACATAAACCACAAAACACAACACATAACTTACCGCAAAATCTCTTTAAAGCCCGAAGAGGATGATACTAGACTACCAACCTAGCAGTCCTAAAACCGTATAGGCTCTGATACCAAAATGAAACAACCAACACTTTTTAAAAAACTAAACAGTTCTAGCGGAAGTATTTAAATCAACAATAAATAAATAATCAATTCAATAACATTCAGCGGAAGCAAATAAATAAATTAAATAATTCTAACAACTTAAACAAATTCAAATTATAAAACAGTAAATTCTATCATCCCCTCTTTCGGGCTCGATTCCGCGATCACACTTTATTTTTACCTGCATCACATCGCAAAAAGAGATGCGTGAATATTATCATAAATTCTCAGTGAGATGTTCATCCTGTCTACAAACCATTTACGCAATTTCTAGACAATTGGATTTTTTAAAATATTTACCACAATTATTAAATATTTTCTCATTATTAAATATCTCCAATTATTCAAACTTAAATAATAATATTAATTAATTATTGATCCAAAAAATAATTAATTAAAACTTTCCAATTAACCACTTAACCAATTAAAACCATTAAACCGGATTAAACCATTTAAATTCAAAATTTCAAATTAATTAAAATCAAACACCTGACTGAACAGCCTCTGGTGTCGATCGACACCCGCTTGGTGTTGATCGACACACGTTTGGTGTCGATCGACACCCACAAGTTTGGTGTCGAGCGACACCTGGTCAGAGCGATTCCCAGGGCGATTCAACAACACCACAAACACAGAACTCAAAGTTAATCAACACAAATACGATTCAAATACATAATCTTGATGATTTCATCACATAAACTCATCAAAATAACAAGAACTCATCAATCCAACAATCCAAATTTTCTCATCTAAAATTTACGGATCTACAGTCATGCACTCACCTAGACAGAACGGATTGAACAAGGGGATAAGAGAAATGATGAACAATGCTCCGATGAATAGTCACGATGAACAGTAACCGATGAACAATAACCAATGAACAGTATCCGAACTCACAAATCTCCTATGAAATCACTTTCTCTCTCTTGCCTCTGATTCTCCAAAAAATGAAGAGAAAAGCGATCCCTTTTATTCTGCGAAATAGGGCTTCTCTGACTAAACTGGCCCAAACCAGATAACTTAAATCGAACCGATCGATTTCTACATAATCGGTGTCGATGGACACCAATCCTACACCACACAAAAATTATTTTTTCCGTTCATTGATGTTACAAATATGAAAAAATGTAAACAATAAATTGAATAGAGAAACATCAAAAATAAAAATTAAGAAAATATACATATAAAAAAAAGTTCTTATTTAATTTGAATGAAAATTTAAAAGATTATCAATATTGAATTTTCTTTAAAAAATAAAAAATTTAGTCAAAATCTGTATAACAACTCTATAAATTAATAAAATATCAAAATCCTGACATTATTAATTTATAGAGTTTTTACTGTATATGATTTGTTATATACAGTATATTTTGTAAGAATGTGTAGAATTTTCTCTTTAGAAAATCGAAAGAAATTAAGTTTTGAAAATTATTCTTTTCTTTAACTAACAACAAATTTTAGCTGAACCACCGATAGCGGTTCTTTCATCACCAACCACCAAGTAATAAATTTTCTTAATTTCATTTATTATTAAAGCATAGTTATTTTTAATGAATTAATCCGTATCAAACGTTCCACACTTCTTGCTTTCTTCTGCTTCCTCGAAAATTAATGGTAAAGTATTTCTCTGAGTTCTTCCATGGAGAAGAGTCTCTACCGATCTGCTCTGCTTGTGACCTTGTCACTCTTCTTCTTCTTCATTCCGTTATCAATCTCTGTTCCATTCATCCTCTTTCACGGTAACCGAAGATCCTTCTTCTTGCTTCTCTTCTATGTTATCAAAATCAAATGAATTAACGGATTTGATTGAAACAGGGTTTCAAGATCAATGCTCTAATGGTGGAGTGAGGAGCTTCACACAGCTCCTTAGAAACCTCTCAGGCTCCTCTGGCTCTTGCTTGTATTCACTCAACTAATTTCTCCTTGTTTCATCATCATAATCTTGCAAAAGGGCTTTATCGCTCTCTATCTTGTAGAGAAATAGGAAATGGAGTAGAAGATTCCGCGTCCATGCCGCTAACGCAACAAGCGACTTTAGCGTGTGAGAAAGTGAAACAGATGAAAGAGCTGAGTCAAGGTTACAACATTGTTGCACAGTCTCAAGGAAGTTTAGTCGCTAGAGGCTTAATCGAGTTCTGCGACAATGCTCCTCCTGTCCTCAACTATGTCTCCTTAGGAGGTCCTCACGCTGGCATATCCGACATCCCCAACTGTGCTGTGAGACCTGTGAGCTCTCTTCTCTTTCTCTTTATCTTTGTGTCTTAACCACATAACAGCAACAACAATGGGCTTTCTCTGTTTTAAAGTCTCTAGATTATTGCCAGGAGCTGAGAGCAATGGTCTACACCGACTACGCTCAAGTAAACATTCTCTCTTTTCTCTAATCAGAATTCAAAACCTTAAACTATGATTAATTAACAACACCTCTAATGACTCTGCAGGATAATATTGCTCCAAGTGGTTATGTCAAAATCCCTACCGTAAACTCAAAACCTTTTTCTTTCTAATGCTTAATATCATTTTTCCTATTAAATTCCGGAAAAAAAAAAAAGTGTATGTTATCTGGTTTCTCAGAATATGTCAGAGTATTTAAAACACTCCAAGTATCTGCCAAAGCTCAACAACGAGAGACCTAACCAGAGGAACTCCACTTTTAAAAAACGTTTCACCAGCTTGCACAACTTGGTCCTAGTCATGGTGCGCCTAAACCAGTGATCCTTTTGAGATTTCACCGAACTTCATTGTTGGATAAACTCATTGATTTTTTTTTGTCTTGTACATTTCTTAAACAGTTTCAACGTGATACAGTAGTGATTCCCAAAGAAAGTTGTTGGTTTGGATATTACCCGGAGGGAGCTTCAACACCTCTTTTGCCTCCCAAACAGGTGAAAGAAAACCTTAACCATTCCTCAATGATTCAATCATTTACTAGCTTGTCTTCTAAACTATGCATATTCCTCTCCAGACAAAGCTCTATACTGAAGACTGGATTGGTCTGAAAACATTGGATGCTGCTGGAAAAGTGAAGTTTGTCGCTGTCCCTGGAAAGCACCTCCAAATGGCGCAAGATGACGTTGTGAAATACGTCGTGCCTTACCTCAAGAACCAGCCTAGGTAAGGCACGTTCTTCTTGATGCAGACTCAACAGAAACGCATTGCAAGGTTCTATATATCTATGCAATAAGTTTAGTGATAAATGAAAATACGTGCTTCGTAGTCATTTATCAAGAATATTGTCAAATTTTATCGAAATAATTCTCATCTTGTATAACTCAAGAGATTTATCCAAATAATTTTCATCTTGTATAACTAACTCAAGAGATTTTTATACTCCTATGTTCTCTAATAAGTAGTGTTTTATAATTTTTTTTTGTTAAAAAATAAGCCATGTTCTCATCAAATCAATGCAAAAATTAATTGTATTTTGTAGTTTTGACTCATTAAATTATGTAGAATGTTTTTCCATTTGGATTGTTTAGAGACTGATAATAAAACATGTTATTTTGAAAGAATAAATAAATAATTAATTTTTTACAAGGTGTTATTGGTTTATGTATTTTAGCTGATTTAGAAATCAATGTAAGATTTACAAATCCTTGTAGTTTTTAATAAGTACTAGAGGTTAGTCCGCGCGCGGATTATTTTTGTAAATGTTTGTTAAATTAAAATTGATACTTCAGATGTAAAATTTGACTTATAAGTTATAATATATAATTTTCTGTTATTTTATAAATTAAGAAAACGGTAATAATGGTGACTCAACTTTATGATTTTTTTATGTAATAAACTATTAGCTAAGCTAAGAAATGTATATGTTAAAATTATTGTTTCCAACTACAATTAATATTAAAAAAAAAAAAAAATGTGAGTTGAATTATGTTTATTTTGTTTTCTTTTGATAGTCAAAATAATTTTCAATTTAGATACCAAATGCAAAAACTTATCGAAATTCACCAAATCAAATATACCCATTTTTATTGTTATTATTGTATTGAGGTTTTTTTTTTTTTCAATACTTCTATTGCATAGAATGATACAATTAGTTTTTTCTTAGCTTATATATTAGCCAATTCAAATTAATAAATTTTTGAGAATTTCAACCCAAAATAAATAATCTAATTTACCAAAATTCCAAAATTCGAATCTTGTAAACTTGAATCATAATTCATAATTGAAGATATGTAAATTATTATCATTTTTAACTACTGTGAATCTTCTCCTAGGACACACCAATACTCTCCAAATATTTTGTTGATTAGTTTTATAATTTGTGTAACTCTGGTTTCGATGTGGACCTCTAAAGGTGGGTGTATAATTCCCAAAAGATACCCAAAACCAAATAAGAGTACTGTCCCTTCTTATTGTTTTTCAGTACAATCTTTCATATCTCTAATATATTAAAAGAGAAAACACTATCCAAATCACCTTAATTAATATATCATTAACAAGAATGTCATTGATTAGGTGTCATTATATGGTTCACTCTCAAAAAATTTCACACTTAAGGCATTATTTACTATAGTATTTACAAAATATGTCATAAAAATGAATTTGTATTATTTAATCCCTAATATATTAAAAGATCAAATATTTTAAATGTAAGAATTACTTTATGTATTATTAACAAAAATGTCATACTTATGTGTTATCACCAAAATGCTTCTCATGATAATTTACTAGAAATATTACACAATATCCATTGACATTAATTTTGTTAGAGAATGGTTTATATCAATATTTATACATAATTCAGCATTTAATTATGAAGAAATTATATTCTTTCTATTTCTTACAAATATATCATATTAATTATATTTCTTAAATATCACATTTTATTCTCTCATCTTTTAGTTGATTTTTTTTTAAAACAAATAAATTATCACATCATCTATATATTAATAAAATATTTTTTCTACACAAGTTGTAATTTGAATTTTTAAAAACAAATATCAATTAATAAAATGATGAAAAACTAGATTTAAAAAGAATCCAAGTTTATAGGTATTTTTGGTTTAATATAAGTTTTTAAAATGAAAGTATATAAATAAACCAAATAATATATTAAAAACATTGTGACTTAAAACTGAAAATATTTAGATCAAAATATTAAATTATTTTGATCAAAATATTAAATTATTTGAAACAATTTTTTTTTTTTCAACATGTTAACAAAATTTAAATATTTCAAAATTGGATTTGTTTTTTTTACGATGTTATAATATTAGGTTGTATTATAATTTGAACAAAATTTCTAAATATTAAAGACGAATGAAAATATATAAAAAGTAAAATAAACTCTTCATTATCATCTTTTTGAGTAATTAATTATTTGATTTATATCATATTAAGCTTAATATATATAATGATAACATAATTTAATTTGTATTATANNCATTTTATCATACTAATAACTAAGAGAACCAATAAAATAAAAAAAACTTACACAAATTGATTTTGAAAAAAATCACAAAAATTAGCAAATATTTCACTCTGCGCAAGGCGCGGGTTATCACCTAGTTCTTATTGTTTTTGTTGCTAGTATAATGACTAAATCCATTGGGAAAATAATTTGTTGAACCATTAATATATTAAGGAGTAATGATTCGTATATTCCAAGGAAAAAAAAAACAATCTGAAAATCCTTACTCCTGATTAAATCAACACCCTTAAAACATTTGAACATAATTGGAGCTACTCTTTTAGCTCAACCACGAAAACTGCAGCTGCACCATCATTCGAAAATGAAATTTGAACACTGCAGCTGTTCCTATATGTTCTTCAAGTGCAGCATTCACCATACAATATTACAGATGTTCTTCAGGTATTCTCTTAGAGTTATTCTGAAGCAATCTTGAGTTCAACAACACACACACAACAACTGCAACTGCATATTATTTATATATGCGAGTTTCTACCATGATTGTAACAGGAGAGTAATTCTCAGAAGTAGCTGAGCAAAAGAAATCTTATAACTTTATCATATTCACATCAGAAACTGTAACAAAAACATGTCTCTACATTGGGATGAATAAAAAGCAGGTAGGAGAATATCAGAATTCTTAATTTAAAGCTTAGAGACTCTCGAAGCTTGTATTATATATGTCTTGGCCTTAAAACTATGAACAGCCATTGACATGAAACTTGGGGGGAAAACAAACACATAGCAGATCACTCTAATTGTGGTTATTTGCAGCGATAACCCAAAAGATCATTGGAAAATGGTGTACACCAAAATGACTCCCACTCATCGAGCCTTAATTGTCTAGATTTCTCCTAACATAATTTTTTTTAGATATAGCTCTACTTAGTCATATACCATATCAAACTGTAACCTCGAAGAAATTAAATCTCAAGCAATCACAAATCAATAACCAAATGGGAGATGAATAAGTCACCGGTGACCTCCGCTTATAAGGTCCAAACCAGTCTTATAAGATTCCGTGAAATAAGGTAATGATCGATGTGGATTTTACAAATTTGAGAAGTTGGTAATATCACCAAATACTTTTCGCTTTTATTTAGAGGAAGCATGTAGCATATGAGATTGAAGCCATGTAAACCAAAAAACATATGAAACTCTTTGGGTTCTTCTGTTCTTCTGTTGACATCAAATTAATGTTTGTAATTCTTAGACACAAGTATCTTTAAATAGCAGAATCCTAAATATAAATCGTTTCATTGATCTTCAGGTTGAGATAAAAGCTTAAAATTTACTACTCCCGGTTTCTTCCTATGAAACATCTGAAACTGATTACTTTCCATTACCCTTTCCTTTGCATCACAACCTGCGAGACATATCAAACTACATTTTGTTTTATTTGAAGAAATTAAAACCAACTTTGTAGAAATTGGAGTGCTATATGAAACAACTTTGCATGTAGTCGAAATTTTCCATGATTATAGATAAGGGAATCACCAACAAACCTCATCAGTTATATGTAGTGTGATCCTTTGGAGAACCAAGGCACATAGGAAAATCAAACCGACTAAAAATTGCCACCAACGATATTACTTTCTCACTCTGCCTCTCCTCTTGCCATGAACTTCTTGAGCTTGTATATTGCGTTCGATTTCATGGCGTCTTTGTACCCATGAAGCCGGTTCGCCGGTATGAAGCCCTGCATCGTTGTAGACTGTAGAGGCTGAAGATTTTAATTACATATGAGGAGGACCTTGTAGTTGTTTAGATTTAGGCATCTCGATCAAGGGTTTGTGTAATTCGTACATTTGTGTCGATGAGGAGAAGTTCGACTCCCATGAGTATGTTTCCCTTTTTGAAATTGCGAGCCTCCCAGAAATGAAGCAGCATGACGAAAATGTTAAATTTCCTTGGCATCCAACCTAAAACCAATTGGCAATAGGTGGAGAGGCCTCA